>VZTL01014584.1:15574-45814 GCA_013400535.1 Scopus umbretta
AAAAGCTTACATTTTTTCTGGTTTTCTGGTTTGTGGTTCTGTATGCTCACAAGAGTTATCCTCACTTCATTTTTCCCAGGAGTGTGGCTGTTTGAACTTCATCCAGTTCCCCTAAAGCCCACTGCCTTGAACAGTGTGTGTCTGGACTTCCCCCCAAGTGTGCCTATGCTGGCATCTTAGTTCTGGTCTGGAGCATGCTTTGGAAGAAAATCTGTTTGCCCTCACCTACTGTGTTTCAGTTCATAGCATGGAGCAGCCCCAAGGACGCACACTGGATTTCTGTTGGCAGGAGCTAAGCGGGAGGATGCAACCCAGGAGACCGAGCGCACTCCAGCCACTAATTGCTGTTACACCCCAGCACTGGTGGCTGTTCAGGTCACAGAGGTGGTATAAAGCAAGACTCTCAGACACCTGGTGTGGACTGATGACCAACTGTTTCTCTCTGTAGATCTGCCCTTATTGCACCACAATGCTTCTAATGATGGCTCAGAGTCCTGGCACACTTTGTTCGAGAGTCTCCGTTCCTCCTCAGTGGCAGAGCACCATTTCTGAGCATGTCAGCTTTCTCTGAATTTGCTAGATTCTGCATTTTAATATTAATGACTGATCTCACTTTGGGTTTCTCTAATGCTTCTGGGTTCATTAGGTCAAATTCAGGATCAAGAGCTGCATAAATATATACTTTTTTGAGGAATAAAGGAACCAGCACATTTAAAAAAAAAAAAGAACAAAACAAAACAAAACAAAAAAACACATTATATTAGTGATGCATTCAAAATAAAACTTCATCACCTTTCCAACCACATGAATAAGCTTTTAAAAGAAGTCTGCTTGTTGGAGAGCTGGGATACACATATTAACAGAGCTTTTCTCTCCAGTGTACTGCTTTCATATTTGCAGTAGCAAATGAACTGAGACTTAAATGAATGAGCTGTTTAAGAGTAATATGTCTCCCCTTGCACCTGCATACGTTGATGGCTATCAGTGGAGCTCTGTAGCCAGAGTTTCAGTGGCACTGATTCTTGTACCATGATTATTTTCTTTAGTAATGTATTTAAAAAACACTAGCAGACTACCAATGCTGCCACTCAGTATAGCAATTCATGCTAAGCCTGAGACATCCTTGTTTATCTACTTTACTGTTCTTCAGAGCAAACAAGCGTCATGTGTAATTCTACCAACCTTATTTATCTTGATTTATGTGATTATGCATATGGTGCTAATTCTTGCCTTCAGCTGTGTTTGTTCAAATTACACACCCTTCCCTTAAATATGCTATTGTAGTTTTGGAGATTGATCTTTTTAATTCCATGTTTACATTCATTTTCATGCTGTTCAGTTGACTTCCTTTTTATATTTCTAGAGCAGGAGCACTTACTATAGTAGGCGTGAGGCATATACGCAAGCCTTGAATCTATCTTGCTATCACTGTCTGTCTTTTAATACTCTTCCTGAATTTTTTAATCTGAAATATGAATAACAATTTAATGCCTTCTGGAGGGAGAGAAGGGCTTCCATAAAAATACCATATTATATGAGTTGCATGGCAAAAGGATTTGTGATTTGAATTATTACTGAACCTCTCTGAGTATCCTTTCACAATCATTTGCATTTATAGTGCTATAGGAATAGGGTCTTTATGTAACGGCTATGGCGTCAGAACCATGTGGTATTGGCTGTGGGCTTCCACAGCTGAGCTGTTTGTGGAAGTCAAAATGCTGGAGTAGTTCAGCCCGCGGACATTAAGGATGATTCCTCGAAAGCCTGCTGACAGCCCCCATCAGTCTATTTTTTTTATTATTTTAAAAATAAATTTATGTTTCTTCTTCATATCTGCCAGCAGTTTGCTAACCAGTATGTATAAATGTGAGCCCTATCCTTCAGCCAGCTTAAGTCTAATCTTATACACAGCTAGGATGGTTGAGTGTGTTACGTTTGAGTTGCAGCCTCTCGGGTAGTAAAGTATTGTGGTCTAAATGCAAGACCAGCTGGCATGGCAAGTCCTCTGTTTCTTTTCTAACTTCTCCATGACCCTGCATGTTCACCCTGCACTTAATTCAGCTCCTGAGAGGTTCAGTGACAAAACTCTTGGAGCTCATGCAGGTAGACATCCACAATTACCTCATTTTTTCCAGTGGAAGTAGGTCCTCAGATGATTGCCCTTTGGAGTAATTCCAACTCCACATCTCCTCATCCTCCCTCTCTCCATCCAATAACCATGGTGACATCTTAGCTATAGGTCTGCACTTACAGCTTAGGTTCATTGAATTATTTTCCATTTCTTAGAAGACTTTTTCAGTGTCACTGCGTTCTTTGACATATTCTGCAAGAGTGGTCTAGGCCTTTTGTTCCTGTGCCTACAGCCTGTGTTGTATTTTACTGAAATGTGTGTCATTTAAGTAACCCAGATCAGCCCCATATAGGACAAACATTCTTGTGTTCTCTGTCATGAACAGACAGCTGGCCATTTACCCCTTTCTTAGTGAACACATCAGGAAAGATCTCCCAGTTCCTTACCTGGAGGTGAGGTGCTGGAGCATGCCTTGATAATATTTGGCAGTAGACTATTAGAGGGAAGGAAAATGAGGGCAGGGAACCGTGGGTTTGTTAATGGTCATCTGAACCAGTAGTTAGATTTGTCTCGATACAAAATAAAAACTGAAAACTTTTGACTCTGTTTTTCCAGCAGTCATTTCTTCTTACATTTCTTTTCACTTTTTTTTGATAAAATACTTCCAGTGAAAGCGCAACTTTTAATGCAAATGAGAAAAATAGGAAAGTTTTTAGTAATCCATTCAATAAATAGCATTGCTTAAGAAAGGGCTAATTGCACATTTACAGTTGATTTTAGAGGACCTTCCCATTAACTGAACCTTAGCCTGTTTAATATGAGCGCCTGAGTATAGGCTGTGCAAGTGGACTGGTTTTTTTTAAATTAGAATGTAAGAGAGGACTACATCAATTTAGTCTCAGTGAAATATATATTACTTCTATTTTAATATTTCTTGTGCTGTCTCATGGATCCATCTTGCTACATGTTGCAAAATTACAATGAGATGTATTTTCGTTGCAGAAAGTCTCGGAGGTAGCTTCACCGTTGGGGCCAAGGTCACAGAGAGAATATTTGATGCATGTACCTCCTGCACAGCTGGCAGCCTGATCCTCAGGAAAGGCATCAGCCATTTGGGGAGTCACTTTAACTCTCCTCCCACCCCAGTTTTGGGCAATAGCAAGCCTGAAAGCTACAAGAGGGAGAATCCTTCTTCCATCTCTGCTCTTTCACACATTTTCTCCTTCCTTTCTACCCTGTCTCCAAAAAGCCTGTATTCTAGAAGTGTCTCTTGTATTGATCTTCTAGAAGTAAGAGGTATTGTTTTGTTTGGGTTTTTGGTGGAAACAGAGGATTTCTTCTACCTCTGTTCTTTTTGCAACCACCTAATTGTGGTGCAAATCCCCCCCAAGGCAACAAACAAAGGGCTCCGTGTTGTGAGCATCGTGTTTGCGGCTTTACTCTCATGAGTAGTCCAGCTGAAGTCAATGCAGGCAGAACTTACACACACATAAATGTTCACAGGATCGAGCAGGATAAAGACAAAAAGCAGACAAAGCAAAAGGGAGTGAGTTAGATGTAGAAGCGCAGTGGTCAGGGTGATGATAGACACACATGTTGTTAGTTCCTTTCCTCCTCCCTCCTGCCAACCACTAAAACAAGCAACATATGATAGAAGGAGGAGAGGGGTGAAAATCCAAATCTGTACTGGAAAAAAACACACCCATCTGTAATAGATTCATATTTCATAGGTCCTGTTTAGGCTTCATTTACACTCTCTGAGTGAATTTCTCCCTATTATGGAGCCTTGTGGACCACTCCTGCTCCATTTCAGCGTGGTGGAGGGAAGCAGCAATAGTCTGAACTGCAGTGCACTGCAGTCTCCCCTTTTAGGGAGGGAGAAATATTTCTTTTGGCAAGCAGAGGTGTGCCTGTGCTCCAAGGTCTTCAGTATGCTTGGTGAGGATGGATAAGTAATGACGCCTAAATTTAAATTTCATGAGATGGCTCCACTTTCTGGTAGGTGTTTCGCAGATTTGGAACAAAAGCAAATACATTTTACATTTTCAGTGAAAATGAATTCTGAAAAAGATCAGTTTTAGTCAATTTTCATTTCACAATTTTGATTTAACAATTTTATTTTACTTCCTACATTATCTGTAAAGCTTTCCAGAAGCATATTACTGACATGTTACATCTGGTATAACATCATTGAAATCTTTCATTTTTAATATCTTAGTTATTCCTAAAGGATTACTCCTATTCACTACTGATAAAAAAAAAAAAAATCTTCATCTCAATTCCTAGAACAAACTCTCTCTTCTATTGTAATAAGACAGTATAAGAATGTGTACTTGAGTTCACAAATAAGTGAAGTTTCTCTTTACACTTACAGAGTATAGCTCTAGTATACAATTTTGTGGAGTGAGGGAACATTTAAATTTTAATAGCTTTATTCTGAAACAAGGCTTCAAGCACAGATGCAAATAATTCAGCACTTGAAGGCCTCCAATATGCCATAATAGTTTGTTGTGTGCCTAGAATTTTTATAGGTAGACATGAAAGCAGATATTAAGCACCCCTACCCACAGCAGTGTCACCATAAGGCTGAACGGTTGTAGGTGAGTCATGGAAATTCCCTGTCTCCTTGTCTGTAAAATGGGGATAAGCTATTCATTGCCCTGGAATGCTGTGATCCTCAAATAACGGATGATGTGAACATCTCTGTTGAAATACTGCATCATTAATTTTCCGTTGCTCTTTTGCCAACGTTTGAAGACATTTAGATCTATGATGGTTCAGACTTTAAAGCTACTAGCAGTGCTACAATAACTGTTTTCAATTTTTTTAAAAAATCTGCTTTCCTACCTTCTTTCAAAACATTCGCAACTTAAGCCTCAAATGCATTCTTACAGAAATAATTGATTGTTTCCTGTGCTTTGCCTCTTGAAATAATGTTGTGTAGTATTCAATAATTAATTCAAGCACAAGAAAAGTACTCTGTCCCCTTTGTATTTTAGAAGCAAGTTCTGGATGTTGTTGAACTGTGACACGTTGACCATGAGTCTCATCTGCTCTGTAACTCACCCGGGCAATAACACCTTTGATCCCCTTCAGAAAAGGAAGCAGAATTTAGAACTCGAAGCCTTTGAAAATCATTTTGTAAAAAAGTAAGGCAGTATACTGTGAATATAGTTGAATTCCTGGGTT
Organism: Scopus umbretta; assembly: GCA_013400535.1. NCBI lineage: Eukaryota > Metazoa > Chordata > Aves > Pelecaniformes > Scopidae > Scopus > Scopus umbretta. The sequence continues at coordinate 20,835 of VZTL01014584.1, forward strand.
TCTGCAGTCTTCACTCCAGATTTTAGGCCCCCTTTCAATCTGAAATGGCATTAAAAGCAATTGTTAGAGAGTTGGTGGACTTTTTCTAGACTTTTTGCTCCTATCAACTGATCAGTGATTGCTCATAAAAATGGAAATAGATGTATACATATTTTTATATGGGCATGTTAAGACATCCATAGTTTATCAACGTTTCCAACAGATACCACTCTAATAAACTGTAGGGTTTCCTTTGAGCAAAACTCTCCACACACTCTAGCAGTGGGCAAATATTAATGAAACACATCATCCTAGGAATGCCCATATTATCACTTTTGTTTTAAAAGCTGTCCACAGTAATGAGCTCAACATAACCTTTTGCCCCTCAGATTTCTACAGAATGATCCACCTGGCAAAGAGTTAAGTGCAGACCATAACTACACAATACAGCCTGTACATGTCAGCATCTTTCCCTTGCAAACTGTGCGTGCGTGTGCGTGTGTGTGTGTCTGAGTGCATGTTTTAAAGACCTTGCCTAATCACACCTCACTTATTTTTAAGTAGAACATGTGGTTTAACTTTGCACCCACTTTTCTACTAGAAGACTAAATGTTAACACCCAGGGGCACCTGTCTTAGATTAGTGAATAGTTTTCTACAAATGATGGAACCAAACTGATGGGATTATACTTGGTTCAGAAACACAAAGTTGAGTCAAATAGTCTTTTCCCTTTTATTTATGTGTTTATTTATTTCAAAGTACAGAAGATGACACTAAAAACAGAGGAAAAATGTGTCTAAAATGCTGTAGTTAAAAACCATCTGACAAGCTTTGCTGACATGTTTTCTGTGTGGAAGGACCTGAAAATCTCATGTCCACTTGACAAGAGCATTTTTGTCATTCCACAGTGGCAAAACAAGTGCAAAATGTGAAGTGGTCTGCACATATGGCCTTAGAGGGCACCGAGGTTTGGTGAGGGTCAACTTTTTTTGGATCTGGGTAAATTTCATGGTCCCAGCTGTCCAGATGATTTGCAGAGAACACCAATATACTGAAGCAACCTGCTGTGAATCTTCATCCAAACAGGTTAATGCATGGCAGGCACCCTGTATGGTCCTCAACAACTTCACAAAAATAAAACAAACTTTCACCAACACTAGCATCTTGAGATTTCCTCTTCTGGTCTTCTCATTGATTGGATACAAATTACATTATTCTCCTATAATCACCTAAACCTCTCTCCTTCCGTATGTATCTATTAATTCTCAACAGTGTTAACAAGGAAAGAATTATAGTTTTATGGATAGTGTGTTCTTTAGATGCGGAATTAGCAATCCAAGCACCGAGGTACTGTCATGATTGCATTTGATTTCTTTTACAAATGTAATATTAAAGAGGCAACAATAGATTTCTTTCTTACTGCTTTCAGCCACTGCCCAAATATACATGTGTACGTCTGTACACTTATTCATGCATTCATACTAATACACACATGGACACACACATACACACGTTATTACTTTATGCTTGGACTGTTAATTCCCTTTTATCTCTATATGTGTCTCAGAAATTATTTTTCAGTTGTCTGTCATCCACCTCTGCTTATCAACAGCCCTCTTTATCTGATTAGTATTGTGTGCTGCTTTGGAGTAAATATATGAAGGAGGAGAAAAAAAAACTAATTAATAGGTCAATTGGTTGCTTTTCTTGATCCCTTCATATTGCCTGTTGCTCTGCCCACTGAACCTTTCTCCTTTCCCAGGGTGTTTTTGTGGTGTCAAATACTGCAACAAGGTTTTGTCATTTCTGTGGAATGTGCACTGCATTGTTCCTGTAATATTGTTGCTGTCATGTTTTCAAACCTCCATTTTAGATGTCTTTGCTAACACAAATTGGAGTAATTTAAAAGGCAACTTACAAGTAACTTATTTTCTGTATTTTATTATTATCATTTAATTTCCAATTTGCAGACATGAATGGAGCAGCACCATCAAACTCCTGTTCTTTTTAACCTCCTAGTCACAGGGGATTTGTGGTATTTCACTTCATGCTAAAAAATGGTATCATTAGTTTTTGTATTCGATTATCCAAGTACAAGCTGTTTTTCTGACATAGGAAAGCCCAATGTTCGTTGCAGGCACACAGAAAATTAAGATACAAAGTATATAACACAAAATTGGGCATTTTCCACCACAGTGCTGCACCTTATACAGTTTATAATAATATAGTAATCCTGGGAGATATTGAAATATTCTGCCCTGTGTCTCAGCACAGAACATCGTGGGGCTCTTAGTTACGAGCTGGCAGACACCGTCCCAACGAGTGACTGGGAAGGGATGGAGGCTTCTGACAGCTAAATTTTGTTCCCAGAAATTCCTGCCACCCACCTCTCACTGCCACTTCTCTAGCTGTCCTGCTCCTCCATCACATCGCAGCAAATCCTCCACAAAGGCACCAGCGGAGAAATAGCATTTTATCCTAACTCCTCATGCTGATTTTCTGTACCTTTCTGTGCATGGCTGCAGTGCCCCTCAGGGAGAAGTTAGTGTGAAACCGTTCCTTGCACTCACACTCCAGCCTTTCTTGCACTGATGAAAAATACTGCACTAAGCTGCTTAAGCAACGCACCAGTCACGGTTTGCATCTCCAGACACGGCCTTTCTTAAAAGCATATGACTGAAATGGTGCTTTATTGATTGCAGCTTTTTGATAGGAAAAAAAAAGTCACAAATAGACTATGAATGTCAATAAATACAGTATGGCAATTGTGAATTATTAGGGACATCAAGTTTCCAGCAGATGTTTTTGTCCCATAACAGAAGCTGATTTAACAAGTCTGCTTACAGCTGGCCTTGGAGCCCCACAGAGCTGAGTCAGCAAGCTGAGCTTTGTGGGGCTGAATCTTCTCTTACCCTTCACCATCAGCCATACAAGTAAGCTTTAATGATTTGAGAGAGAGCCTGAGTTCATGCTCAGCACTGTAACAGAGAGCATGTGGTGGTACTGTGCAGGAGGTGCTGAGGAGAGTGGTCATGTTGGTAAATTTAAGATGCTGATTTCCTCCTACTGGGGAAAGCCTCCCATTTCTTTGTGCAGACAACCCGTACGTTGAATGTAGCTGGAGCTGTATTTGCAATGACGCCTGCCCTGCAGCTGTGAAACCTGCAGGTGCATAAATCTCTAGCACTTATGATAAAATCTGTGTTGTGGACATTTTCTTATCACAGCAGATCAGGGAGAGGAGAAGGAGGAAAGGCTGAGGAAAGGCTGCTGACAGATTCGAGCTGCTTGGGAACACTGGCCACTATTTAAAGAAGGCATCCGTGTCCTGCTCTCCCTGGAGCTGGTAATAATTGTGCCTTTTGCTTTATGGGAATAGGCTCAGGCCTTTGGCTGGCAAATGTTTGCATATATCCCAAATCAAGCCATTATTTGCCATGTGTCCAACCTGTATTTTAAGGCCCTCCAGCTGAAAAGTCCATTTGCATATTTGTCCCAGCCAGGAACATGGTAATTAAGTCTGTGGCATTGTACACAACCCCAAGGAAAGTCTGCAATTCAATAGTTCAGAAAGACTCCTGCTGATTTCAATGGGGTTTGGAGCAGTCGCAAACTCGGAGGGTGTTTACTGCATCCCGGACAATCCCAGTATTTGTAAGAATGCTTAAATTAACACTTCAAATTATCAACGCCTCTGTGACGTGAAAATACCAGCTCCACCTTTTAGACTAGAGAAAAAGCATTACAAAAGGGATGAAGTTTGCTCTTTGATATGGTCTACTCCATATTGCTATACATCATACAAGTACACCCAGCACTTGTGTTTGTCTCAGCTCCCAGCAATGCAGATCATCCCTGTCCACAGAGGGGTGGGAGAGCAATGAGATGGGCTTGGACCTGAATAATGTCCAAGACTGTCAGCACAGCAGGCAGGGGAAAATGATTATGCTGGAGTTTAAGACAAAGGCTTTTGGTTGCCATTAAAAGATGATCTTGTTAAAAACAAACAGCCAGATATAGCGGCAGGATACTTGAAAGGTAGATAAGTCTTCCACACAGGGGGAAAATATCTATCGTAGGAAAAAGACATTTAGCAGAAGTGAAAATCCTTAACTATGTTTTATGGAGATAGGCCAAAAACAGTTCCTGCATCTGCAGTTTTATGTTGCTTAAAGAGATACAACAAACCTTTGTATGATTCAGGAAAAAAAAAACAAACAGTATGAGTTGAAATTTTAACTGCACCCATGACTGCAACTGGGATTTCTTTTTTCAAAGGTCTGAATCACATTTATTTAATTATTTATGTTTGATTTTCAGGGGCAAATACTTATCTGCTGTAAATCTCCCAAGTCCCTGCGATTTCAGTAGAGGTGTACATTGCCCAAGGGTCTGGCTGTCCCCTTCCACAGCATATTTGTGAAACTCCCATCCTTCAGCAGCAGCCTAATGTACCACCAGATCTTCAGCTTGTCTGGTCTGCTTTAACCCCATGTTGTGGTTTAACCCCGATCAGCAACCAAGCACCACACAGCCGCTCACTCACCCTCCCCCCGCCCCGGCGGGATGGGGGAGAGAAATGAAAAAAAAAACCTAAAACCTGTGGGTTGTGATAAAGGCAGTTTAATAGGACAGCAGAGGAAAAAAAACAAATAATAATAATAAAAGAACATACAAAACAAGTGATGCACAATGCAATTGCTCACCACCCGCCAACCGATGCCCNGGATCAGACCTTTGCAGTGAAATGAAATGGAGAAATAATGAATGGTTTTGGAGACAAAAAAATTGGGAGGTGGTGGAGGTAGATGGCACAGCTGTGTAGAAAAAAGTGGTCTGGCAGGAAGAAGAGGGCCCGGGCAGTTGAACACTCAGATAGGGGTTGGCAGCTAGCAGCACTGGAGCTTGGCAAATGACCTGAAAATACCAAGTGAGAGATTTGTTTACTTGTTTTTTGTAACATGCAAACAAGGCCCAGAAATGCAAAAGAGAAAACAGCGGCTGGCTGGCTGGCTAGAAAGCAGAGTTAATGACTCCAGCCAAGGGGACCCATCCCAGGGGATTTCCCTTCCCTCTGTCCACTTCTTGCTGGTTTTCGCCAGGAGTTCATTTTTGGCCTCTGAATAACTTTCGCTAAAAATAATACATTCCAAGCGGATCCTCATGTAGCAAACTGTGAATGTGACCTAATAAATTCTCAACTGCTCGGCAAAACATCTAGGGCATTTTTTTTTATTTTTTTTTGCAAAAAATAAAATTACATAATGATTTGCCATGTAACTCCTAAATCCAGATTGAATTCCAGAGCTAAACCAAACCAGCCTCAGATCCTGCTTCCTCATACTGGTAGAAAATCCTTTGCCTAAGGTTTCTGGGAAATGGGAACGTATAGGAAAAAACAAAACAAACAGAACTATGAATTTAATTACCAATACTATGCTCCAACCTCAAAGGGGAATGAGAAAGATAATTGCTTAGGGTCTCTGGGTGGATTCCTGTCCCCATGGCCAAGACAACAACCAATCTATCCAGCATCTCAATGACAGGAGAGCAATGTGCAGCGTGTTTTCTAGTGTCAGTGATTCTGCGTAGAGTCATAACAGGTAAGTGAAATGGTAATTAAAAATGGAAGGAAGCACTGGCCGGAGGTGAGAACAGGTGGCTTGGGGGGGAACCTGCATTTTGTTGAGTATAAAATGGCAAGATAAAAATATACAGCAGCAATAAAAGTGACATCCTCGTGGGGAATTTTTTGCAGAAAGCTCCAGATAGAGAAATAAGAATCTGAAAGGGAAAGGTGGAGGGTTGGTTTTTTTTTCCCCCAAGCTGCATAAAAAATCCCGGACAATTGAGGAAATGCAAACAGGTTGTTACGATAAAGCAAAAACGTCCCATGGGGAAACAGATTTGAAGTGACAAATGTGCTTGCAAGGGATAAGTGTGATCTTTTGAGAAGGAACCGCCGGAACAAAGAGCGGAAGGTATGGTGCTTTCTGATAGAGGAGGGCTGCCGGGGATTCCCGCTGCCAGGAGCCCGCGTGCACTGCCGCTGCCGACGACCGTGCCGGGACGATATCGAGCCACCGCCAGTGACAGCCGCAGGGGCATCCCGCTTGCTGTCGGTGCGGTGGGTTGTTAAACTCAGGGACGTGAGAGGGGAGAAAAAATCTTGCTTTGACTCGTGGACCTCTCCGATGGCGGAGGTTAGAGGCAGCGTCTCTCGGAAGCTGAGGGGAAATAGGTTTGAGGGTGACCTTAGCTGCAAACAGAAAGCTAATTTGGACAGAAAAACGTTTTAGAGAGAGCAGAGCCTCTTTGGTCCTGTGCTTGTTTGGCTTTGGTAAATGGACACACAGCATCTCTGGAATATTTCACTGGTGTTACAGATGGCTATCCTGACAGAAACACATCCTCCTTTTACCTTAGAAAACCAAGGCTGATCTGGGCTTCTCCCTTCTCCCGAGGTTACAATTCCTTGCTGCCAAGCTGCAAGTAATCTTTCCTTCATGCAAATAAGCCAATACAGAGATATACCTGAGGACTCCGCTCCTGAGTGTTTTAAGCTATTCCTCCTGCCTTAAATGTGGTTGTTTTGGAGTTTTTGCCTGGTTTCCTAACAAATTTTGAACCTTTTTCCTAAGTCATGCAGATTTAATACAAATTTATCAAAGGCAGCTATATGTTTCTCTGTCCCATAAAATGCCTTCTAGCAGGAGAATAGTATTTCTTCATAAGATGGTAACTCAGATCTTTTGAACCTGTTCACTGATTATTTCTATAGCAGCTTATTAATTAGTATCCCTATGTTTGCTTGTTGCTATTAAATTACTCTGCAAGACAAGGATTATGAGGTGCATTTTATAGATCCATAAACTGAGAATAGACTATTTTAGTGTAATTCCATTAAAAATTGGAGCAATCAAAAGGCAGAAATCTGTAGGAATCTTTTCTCTCACAAATCATTTTCAGACTAGTTTTAAACTGTAAAACACCAGGGGAGAAAAATGTCTCCCTACATGTTTGCAAAATACCTACTTCAGTGCAAGCTGTATTTTGACAGAAGTCTTTGATCTCTATCACAGTGCAAATGACTAAAAATTAAACATGAGGAAGAGCATAGGGGAAAAGTATTCAGCACAAGCTAGACAAGGGGGATCTTTTTCTTCTTCATTTGAAATGTCATTTTAAATTCTCCCTCGCAGACTGATATTACGAGACACCACATCGGTCCTGATCCTGCTTTGTCCCTTTCCTCCTCGGTCACCTGCAAGAGGAGGTGAGCAGTAGAAATTAGATTAAATGATGTCAAGTGGGGCTAAATCCTCCCGCTTTCGGGCATCCACCCACCTGTGAACAGCAGTGATGGTGGGCATCTGCGTGGGGCTGTGCTTGACCCTACGGCCTTTGCATTGCAGGTGTGTGCACTGGGAATCGGTGTCCAGGGAGGGCTCCAGCAATTCATGAATGTAAAAATAAAGGAGATTACAGACATTACAGAGAAAACTAAGAAAGGACCTTTGCTATCTAGGAAACAAACTGGGCTTAATCCACAACAGATTTAGCACTTGGTGGCCATAAACTGTCCTTTGCTATAGCTATACAAGCATCTTAGCTTATCATGTGTAAACCCCCCTTTTGATAGCAAGCTAATGAAAATACTGGTTGAATATTTTAACAGACCATTCCTCCCTGCTCATGAGAAGGCTCTGATGAGAATAAAAGCAGTGTTATATAGGTGAAAGGTGGCAGATGAGCACTTTATTCCCTGCCAATGCCAGCCAAAAGTACAGTAATGCCCTAAAGTCCTGATTTACATTTAAATCTTTCAGACATTTGTATGTATTCTCAACTTGGAACAGTGCACATGATTCAGGCTTAGCCCATTTGTATGTTTTGGCAGACTTGTAGTGTTAAATAGTAATTTAAAACAGTTCAATTAACACATTTCTCCATTTTCTGTTCTAAGAAATATGAACAAATGAGCAGTCCCATGAAGAACATAAGTCTGTGTTTATGCTGAGAGCTTTCAGCTTCTAAACCTGCTCTGTGGTCCCATAAAAATGCCACCATTTAACACATACAAATTTAGTGAGATTCAGGTATTTAGTATTAAGCATACACTTAATTTCTTTACTGGATATAGCTTCTCACCTCCTTGCCAGCTGGAGGTCTTAGAGATCATGCTTTTTGGCTCCTTCTCATGCAACGCCATGTAGGGAAGGCAGAAAATCAACACAGTCCCATTAGCAGAGGCTGCGTACCCTCGCAGAGGAACCGGACACGCTGGCTTGGCAGAGCGCTGCATGGATGCACGGCAGCTAGCCCAGCATAGGAGCTTGCTCTGCGTATCTCTGAATGTCCATGCACGAGGCCGTGGAGACAGCCCCTTAGCTTCATGTGGTTTAATTGGCCATATTGCTTCAACAGCAAAGTACTGGTCACAATATTTTTGAAAATGCTGTAGAAAAATTAAAATCTCATTTGAAACGGCATTTAACAATAGCTTGCTGGGAGGGTACTATCTATCTCTTCATTATGACAGGTCTATATAGATTCAGCATTTTCAGTGCTTTTATTTCTAATGGAATATACAAAATAATAATAGCTTTTAGGTGTTAAATGCTGTTGTTAGTCCCTGGCTCACAGTGAGAGTTTTGCAGGAGGATTGCTTCAGTTCTTCTTCAAATTGCTGCAACATTTCATATTGCACAGCAGATTTGAACCAAATCGAAGTAACGGGGGCGAGTGGGAGAATTCAGACCTCTTGGTCTCGGTAGGAAATAGCCGTAGCAAGGGCCCAGTTTGTGCCCTACATTCTGGTGTTGCTGTTCTCAACTATGCTGCAACGGTTAAACTTTCTGGTGCAGGAGAGTGCAGGTAACCGCGCACAAAGCACAGGGTGTAAAACAAACTCTCTTGCTGATAGCCATCTGGAGATCACAGACTTCAGCTCACTCTGACTTATTTTTAGGCACCAAGCTTCACAGTCTTTAAGGGCAAAGAGAGGGGAGTAAAAATAGGCCAATTAGTATAATTTCTAAAAAAAATTCCTTAAAGATCTTGAGCAATTGCAAAGGTGACTTTAAAATTTAAGAGGAATGAAAAACAAATGGGCTGGGTAGGAAATTTGGGGCCTCTAAGAAGATCGCTTAGCCAATAAATTGCCTTTTTTATTTGAGTATCTTTGAAGTATCCTCCCTGGAGGGACTATCTTAAAGCTAGCTTTAGTTAGTAGCATTGGGTTTTTAATGGCTTCCGAATGTACCTTCCTTATTTTCTAATCTTACTGTAGCCTCTTACCTTCCCTGCTTGTTTTGTTATATTTTCACTCTTTGTTTGAAGAACAAACTTAAAACTGTGAAAAGTTTTTTCCTGTAATCACAAGGTGATATGTGACATTATTTCAGACTTGCCGTGATCTGTTCCTGGTTTGTCACACAGACTCACATCAGTTTGTCTGCAGTGATGTGAATTTTAGGAAAAGATTTCAGATTTTTCCTGCTTGGAAATCTATGTATCATCAACTCATTGGACATCTGTTTTCAATTTACAATGTATCTGCCTGAGGGTACATATCACCCCCAGAGTAAATAATAATAATAATGTTAATAATAATAACAATATCTATAATATAGTAATAATAGATGTAAATGAAGTACATGTTCTTCAGTTTCCAATGCGGGAGAAAACAAATTAGAAAATGAATTGCCTGGAGGTTTACATTTACATTGCACGGATGGTTTACATTTTAAGCAACATGAAAACAGGCTGCCTTCAAGGAAGACCATGAATATTTTGGGAAGATTTATTTAAACTGAAGATTTGGGGAAATGTTAAAACCAGATGAACCCTATACACAATAAAAGTGCTAGATCAAGTTATTTGGTTCAGCACCAACTGTGGGTCTAATCATATGAGTAAAATCTGTATTTAAAATCAGGGATGGGTAAATGTCTGCAATCCAATGGAGAAGCAAAATGTCTTTTGAAGCTCAGTGCAGATATTTACTAACAAAGGTTAAAAGAAGATGGCTGGGTGGAATTGCATGTTTGGGGCATTTTTTAGATTGTCTGATATTCTCACTTGAGTATGTTTTGTAGAAATCAAAATCTTTCATGGAAAAATACCGATTTGAATAAAGCTTTTATTGGGAAGTGAGAGAGAAATTAGTGAAGACACCAGTGATCATTAACTGGTTCACATTTTATACTAATGAGTCTTTACTTTTCTTCCAAAAAAGAGAAGCAGGGACAACTCTACTACAGCCTCCATGAAAGTCTGTTGACTGCAGCTTTCACCCAGCTGTCAGAAGTGCAGGTTCAAGCTGCTTTTCCAAAGCAGACACAATTGCAACTTGAACCTCCAGGTCTCATCTCCTGGGTCCTGGCTATGCAGCTGTTAAGTGTTCAGGCATGTCTTTTCCTTCCTTTTGTTTTTCACAGAGAACTTCAAGAGGTCTCAGGGTGCCCTTCATGCAGACCATGATGTAGAAACCACACCAGTAAAATTCCCAATTCACAGCAAGACAGAGAGCAGCAGCAGAAACTGCAACAGCAGCTCTTCTGTCACTGCAGGTTGTTGGGAGTCACTGGGGGTGGACAACACAAAGGCTGGTAAAGAACAAATGCCTTTGGGTGTCCCAGCATTGCCTTAGAAGATGGTGAAGAAAAATAATAACTGGGTGGCATGAGGCACTCAGAACAACTCCTCTGCTATTGGACACAAGTTGGTTCGTGAAGTGAGACCCTAAGTACTGTGACCATAGCATCGATAAGCATGACTTGTTTTTCATGCAGTTTATACCTAGATTTGTATGCATGTAAAAGGAGAGGTGAAAAAATGTTTATTTCCGTAGAAATATACCAAAAAGAAAATTTAGGAAGGGAAATAAACTCAGAATATGTTTAAAGAAATGCTGACAGAACCATGGATAGTGTTCACGTTTCACTGCCAAGTAAAATTACAGAGCAGGAAAGCTACCAGGGAAGAAACAGTCAAAATTTAAGTTGAAAAATCTATTCAAGCTAAAGAAAATATAATTTGAAAATTAAACTTATCCCAAGTGAGACCAAGAAGGAAAAGATTCTGGAAGGTGGGAATACATGGTGCCATCTCTGAGAACTGCAATAAAATTGGAAAAACAAGTAATCAGATCCTGAAATAAATTGAGTACTTCAGAATAGAAGATCACTTTCAAAAATGAAAACATGAGTAAATACAGAAGAGGGATGAGAACCAGAGTAGCATTTGAGGTCATTTTCCATCAGACTGAAAGATTACTATCTACATTGCCATGTTCCTGTACACATCATGAAGTTTAGACATCATCAGAGACAAAATACCTGAAAACAGAGTACATGAACAGCAATACAAATAGGAAATGTCCTTGATCCAGTCAAATATTTAGTTGGCTTTGGGGAAATAAAGATCAAACATTAATTCTCCAAGAAATGATGCAAATGTCTTCTGTAAATGAAACATGAAACAGATGTTCTCTAAGTGAATGTAGTACTTTGCCAGATAGCTAGTTATAATGGCTAGTTTAAACATGAAAAAAAAAAAAGCTACTAAGATAATGTTGGGCATAGTTAACTAGTTGAGCATAGATAACTAGTTTACCTTCAAGAAAAGCATAGGAGGAAATAAATGCAAATAAGTGTGTTTTAATACCCCTATGAGAATATAGAGTTATCACCAATAAAAATTAATTTATTTAATGTACTCTAGCTAGGGTTTTTGCAAAGACTTAAACAAGAGGAGATGCGGGAAGACTGGTAGATCTCTTTTATACTAACTTTAAAGAGATTCTCGACAAAGTTCATCACAAGACCCAATTAGAGGCACCTATAAGTCTGAATTACAGTTTCACATGTAACTGGTAACTGTGGAGTAGACAGGACCACAGAGGAGGTTTCAGGGTCCCAGTCTCACCATGGCACAGTTCTGGAATTGGACCATAGTTGTGGGGAAGGGCTGGTGTTATTCATGTGATGAAAACTGAAATTAGGCAGCCAGCCCTGGCAGGGAGGTACATAAGTGCCTCTGGGTAGATCTCACAAAATGAGGAAATCAGACAGTATTTTGTCAGATGAAATTCCACTTATTTACAGATTCATTTACTCTAGGGGGTACAAATTAATCTATATATTTACTCTTCTGGAACTTGAATTTCTTGTGAATTTCTGAGGGAAATTTTTTAAGCATTACTGTGGACAGCTCAGTAAAGACATCTGCTCAAATTCAATATGTAGCAGCAGTCAAAATTGTAAATTAGACATTAGGCTGCATTAAGAAGTGAACGGCTATAATGTAGAAAATATGGTACCATTTATAAATCTGTGAAACAGACCTGGAGACTGAGAGCTTTCAGTTTGTTCTCTTGATCTCAAAGAAAGAAAAAGAAAGAAAAAACAGAAGTCTCAGGTGGCAACAAGGGATCATAGGAGGTACAATGAGGAAACATTTAAAATTTGAGTCCTTGGGAAAGAGTCTTTAATTTCTAAAGAGAAAAAACAAGCATGCAGGTAAAGGTAGAAACATAAGCCGTAATGGAAGCTGAAATGGAAATCAGATATTCTTACACTGCTCTTTGGTACAGAAGAATTTCTATGGTATTTCAAAGTAAGGCATTTCTAGTTAACAAATGCAGGCTTTAATAATTCTACTTTATATCAGAGAACAGCTAGAGCTGCTGACATGAGTTTTGGTATTTCAAATGTTTTTGGTAATTTGGTGTTTGTAACGGGAGGTAATGTTTCAGGAAAACTTTGATTCTTCTCACTTTTAACACTTTTCGTGTTTCTAGGGACATTTGCAAAAGGCTGATTTGTATAAGTTCAAAAACTCTCTTTAATTAAAAAGCCATCTTTGTGAATGCAAATGAACACATCAAAAACTCTCAGAAGTCCACACAACTAATAATTAATCTAGATTTCAAGGACTCTTTAACACTATTACATCATGAATACCTCCCTCATTCAAGAATGGGCATCCTTCTAGCAATTAAAAGAAAAATTTAGAAGATAATTAGACACAATTCTCATCACAATATTTTACACAGGTATATGATTTTGAAATTAGGTCAAGGGAAGGAGGGAAAATGGTGATTCATTACAGAGGATCCAAGAAGCAGAATTACCTCATCATAACTTCTAAGTAATCTGTTTTTCTAAGTTAGCATTGTAAAGAACCACCATTGTTAATAAATTAGGAAGCCAGGGAACACCTTACTGTGTATGGATAAACTGGGTGCAGTCTGACATCTGTCTATCAAAAAGGTGACAATAAAATTGTTAAAACGTTCATCCGTTACAAAATATGCAGACTATACGTTGCCTGTATACTGTGGCAATGGGCCATGTAGAAAAAAGCTGATTGCTCCTTAAATGTCTCATTTGCACAACAGCAATTACAGAATAAACCTTGGATACCAGAGCAATTATGCCAAAATATATCAAAATCCTTGCACTTCCTGAAATGATAGGGGAAGGGATAGATGTAATTTATTTTAATGGACCAGAAGAGGTAATAAAGAATTGCTTAATGTCTTTCTTCACAGATTTAGAACTTTATGGTAAGGTTTTTATGAAATGGAATATATAGCCCAAATAAAGTGAAACCAGATTTAATGAAATTGCCCGTCAATAGCACTTTCACAAGTTCGGGCTTTTTCCTTCAGTCTGAGTTTATCTGTTCTTAAAACAATTTTCTGAAGTTCACGCAGCCTTATAGTAATGGTAATAATGGCTACTGTACCCGGATTGTTCTCTGAGCGATCAAAAGTTATTTTCTATAACTGATAGTATGGTCTGGTGGAAGATAATATCCAACAGCTCAGGCAGGTCTCAGGAGTACTGATACCACAATTATGCTACTGATTTTGTTACTGATTTGTTGTTTGACCTTAAAGGTGGCATGTAAGCTAGTATTAAATAGGTGTAAGTAGTACCAAGAACACAGAGTTTCTCACAGCTTTAATTAATGTCTGTGAAGAGCTTGAAAAAAACCCTGATGAAGCCTGCTAGGCTTTCTAGAAGACCAAAGTATTATTGTTTAAATAGTCTGAAACTTTGACAACATTCCAACCAAAGATGAATACACACAGATAACAACATTTCATTTACATGTGGAATAAGTTTTCATCAGAAAGAGCATTTAACTTTTAATTTTAATATTCAACATTTTTAAATGAAGTTTCTAAGACAAGTAGTTTTATAAGTACATGATACACATTGTAATGTGTGTATGAACATATATTTACTGCATTCTGCCATTTAATCCATGAACATTGCATGAAAATTTTGAGGAAAAAATTAATTTCCTGTTCTGAAGGAAGAGGGTTTTTAAAAATAAAAAAACTCTTCTGTATATTCCACTGTATGGTCATCCTGCTGAGCATTTAAGAGACTTCAGCAGTAACTTGATAGGGTGCTTTTTTGTATGAGCAACTCAAAGATCAGTAAGGCAACCTAGTATGTGATAAGATGAGTATTAAAGCTGTTAGTGCTGAGTGTCTCATTTCCCAGGGCTGAAGCAAAACTGTTTCTGATACTTTACTGAAAAGTCTTTTAACATCTCTTTTGTGATCTGGTCTTGATCGCAGTGAGGTCAATGGGAGGATTCCTAAGCAACTTACTGGGGCTGAGTCTTTGGTAGCAAAAAGCTAAAACTTCCAAAACCACAAGGAGTCCTGAAGAACCATTCTCCCTGGCGTCACTTTCAGAGCTGAATTTGCTGGCAAGCAGTTGCATTTATCAATCTGGAATTTTACTACAAGCTCTAGGCACATACGCGGCTTGGTTTTAAGAAGCCTTGCAAAGCCAAACACATTCTGCAGCATCAAGGGTTCCTGAAGAAATGTGGCCAAACCACACTGACACTAATAACCGACAAATTTCAGTGCAGCCTGGGTCCTCATGCAACAACCTCTGCCTCTGCCCACGCTCCCGGAAGCACCACCATTCCTGTGCCCCGCACCGTCAAAAAAGGCTGTGTGTGCAGCCCTGCAGGGGATGTGAGGTCCCTGCAAGGGCTTGTGTTGGGGTAGTTACCATGTGCAGAAGACCACACTGTCACACCAGCCACCAGCTCTCCATAAGCCAGCTAAAGGGATGCCAGAGGTATTTCTGTCCCCCTGTGCAGATTACCTCGAGTGCACAGACACCAATGATGGCAATATCTCCTTGACTCTCTCCTGTCTGTCAAACTGCACCCTCCACAGCCTTCGCAGGGAGAATGTTTGTAGAGCACACTTTGCTTATGTATTTCCAAACACTTGGCAAAGAGTGGCTAATTAACCTTCTCAAACACTTGTAAGCAAAGTAAGTGTCATTTCTTTCTTTTAAGAACTAGTGTTATTCCCCTAAAAAGAGTTTGCAGAGTTGGAATTCTAGTACTATTTTCCCTACTTCTTATCCTTCTGCCCTTCGTCTCTGCTTTCTCTGATGTGCCCTCTAACAGCTCCCTATCAACTCAGCAACAAAAAACTCAAACAACCTCTGTTCCTGAGCTTCTGCTCCTAACAGGGCAGCACACCTAGGCAAGCCACCTTACAGACATGCAAAGATGAAGCTAGATGGACCAAACATACGCAATTTCTGATGGGTGCTTTTTTTGCCTACTTTTGTTGTAGAGATTCTTTATAGAAGACCATTAATGTTGAGGAGAATAACTTTAGTGAAAGCACTGGGTGTCACATGGGGTGGGTTGGTGAAACCGCTTGCTCAGAGCCCAGCAGGCATCCAAGCTGTAGGGCAGTATGAGCAAAGAGATTGAAAAAAATTCAAGTAAGTTTCTGGGAGTAATAATTGTCCTATATTTAAAACAGTTAATATAAGTAACAGCAAAGCTCCTTTATGGGACCAAACAGCTGAAACAACAGCAGTCTCCATCCCAAACACAGTCACGTTTTACGACCCAAAGGAAAGGCAAGCACTGGAGGGGATTTCACTGACATTGTTCACGAGCACTTTTGTGTCTGTATGAGATGAAGGAAATACCAGAGCAGCTGGAGAAGAGGAAAACAGCAGACTCAGAAGCATGTTAGTGTCCAGAGAACAAGCCAACAGAGAGAGTGTTTAGGACCAGCGCGGGCTCAATGAGGTGATGAAGAAGTTGTTGTTGGCTAGACAAAATGTTATTGAAGCCCGAGGTGTAACAGCTGTCCTTCATTTCAGATAGCCATAAAGAAGCAGTTACAGTCACTTATGAAACTATAGCAGTCTCCAAATCAAACCCAAGAAACATGTCATCACCCAAAAAGCAAAGGCAAGTAAGTGCCTGGCCATCCAGCAACATGAATTGTGTAGTTACAAGGGTTTGATAGGGTGAGGAGAGGGAAGCAGAGGACATACAGTGACAGAACAGAAGTCAAGCACAAAGTCCAGAAAGAGAAAGCGAGATTATTTGCCGGAATTCAAGGTGTGGGCTTGAGGTATAGGCTAAGGAAATATCTCATACTGTTTGATTTCTTTGTGTTCAGGAAAATTGGACTTTATCAGCATTCAAAAGTATGCAAATTTGTATGGAAGATGCTCCCAGTGCATTCAGGTTTTCCTTCTCTCTAGAAATATCTCATTTTCTTAGCCAGCTGCTTAAATCCAAAGGAGAAACTGTGTGTATTATTCAGAGAAAGCTGGCTGTGTGCTCATCTTTTCTCTTGCTCTTGATCCTAGTAAGGCACCACTCTATGACACTGAAGACAGAGAATGCAGGAATATGAATCATCATGATATCCCACTCTGGGATATTATAGGAGAACTGCAGAGACCCACAGTAAACTTAGAGACCCACAAATAGTTATTTCACATCTTCAAAGATCTTCCAAGAGATTATCTTCCTGCAGTACAGAGACAGAGGAAAAACCCGTAGAAGACATTGTGGGAATAAAAATTTCAGCTTGCTGTTGCTCCCATGTGCTCCACTTCAGCATCTCAACCAGTGGCATAAACGACTTCATGATCAAAAACTTTTGATATCTTCCTCATTTTCTTCTAGGAGTCTGAGTAAGTTTGCTGGGAAACTTCGAATGGAGTTCTGTGGGATTTGGATCAGGCACTCACGGGAAGGGCTGAGGAAAGGACCTTGGCGGTTTCAGTGTGTAAGCACTAGGATGGTAGTCAGAACAGCCAGGAAATGAAATGGGGTAATGATGCACCTAATAACTTACTGAAAATTCTGCAATAGGGAATAGAGCCAAAATCTCAGTAGAGATGTGAGTCTTTATTTCAAAACAGAGCAAGAAGCCTCTTGGCAAACTTCCCAAATTCAAGGTGTGCAGCTGAAAGCATTATTTCCAAACAATTCCATTCCAGAAGTACAGATTGAATGGAGATTATCACAGCTACCCCCAGGGCATGACTAACCAGGACTGGTGAGGTAGATCAAGCTGGCGAGTTGCTCTAAAGGCTGACATTTCAATAGCGTATTGTGTGATAAGGGCCAGATCCTCAGCTGGTGTTGGCAAGGGCAGCTCTGGGGACATCAATGGAGTTGTATCTTTTTATGCCAGGGGAGAATCTGGCCCACGGTATGCATGCAGAGATGATTCATAGTTTAATACCAGGTAACACAAGGCACTGTCAGAAAGACTTTAAACTAATATACTGCAATAATCTAATCTTGTTGTCTCGAATACAAACCACTTCATCAACCTCAGATTAAGTCAGTATGGGCTACATCTTCCCAGCCCTTTAAGAGGAAAAATGCAGTAATTTACCATCTGGTTATAATGTGAGGGTCACATGGAAAGAACAAAAGTCTCCCAATATATATAATTTTTTCTATTCTAGAAGTTTTGGGAAATGACTCTACTGTCAAGAACTATTTGTAAAAAAGGTATAATGAGGGGATATGAAGAAATAGTCATTATTCCTCAGTTCAGTAAGCTTACACAGTTTGCAAAATAGGGTAAAAGTTTTGCCGGAATATTGCTATTGTTCAGCCTCTGATACATTGCCATTTCTAATATTGCTTCATTCACTTTTTCATTTTGTGTCTTTCATACAAGCTTGGAAGGCAATGCCACAAATCAGTCTGTAGCTATTTGGGATATTTGGCCTCTTCCTTTTGTGTAGTCCTACATTGCACACAAATCCCTGTCCTCCCAACTTCAAGAACTAAAATTTTGGGGCAACTTTCACATCTTAATATCTTTCTCAGCTTATAGTCAGATAGTGGAAGGTTATTTTTCTTTATCACTGGGAGAGTCTTTTTTCAGAAGCCAATGTTAACTCAGTTGGTTGTTGCTGGAGAGATTTCTGTTTTGAAGACATCTAGAACAGACTATTGCAATATATTATTTCAAACTTTTTATGATAAGCCCCTAAATGAGCTAGATAATAGCCATAAAATTAGTAAAAGATACCTGAAAAAAGGAGTAAAATAAGCTATTCTTCAGGTGGTTAATACAACATAATGTGGTTGCAGGGAAACATGCATTTTTTTTTCAGACAGTAGGGAAAACTTTCTTAGTATATATCTAAGTTTAACATAATCTAAAAATCACTCCTCCATTACCTTGGACTTATCTACAACCAAATTTGTAAAAATTCAAAGCAACCATGTATGACAATGGCTCTTGATAAGACTTTTAGGTAGATGCCATATTCCACCGAAGCTAATGAGTGCCTTTTGCTGGATATCATTTGGCTTTGGGATGCTCCAGTTACCTTTTAATCAAAATCTTGTAGTCATAATTGAGCTGTCTTAGTATTGGAAGCATTAAAGGTGTGTCAAGACACTCTCCTACTAATCCAGGAAGGGACAGTCTTTTCTGAATCCCAGAGACACTTAATGGTTTATGGGACATGACTTTACTCTAGGTGTCATCTTTTAAATAGCAAGTAAAATTAAGGTCTGGCCATTTGTGATTATAAAAGATCATTAATTTCATTAAGAATTGAGGTGCTCAATTCCCTTGCATCTAATTGAATTGTGCTTAAGTTACATTTCTTTGTTTTTCTATTATTTCCCGCAAAAGAGTGATTTAGTCTGATATTTAAACTGCAGATTAAATGATGGGGCATAGTAGCCCTAAAATGAACAGAGTCTTAAACCTATGTACATATCTTGTACAGCATTTGATTTATAAGTATTTCTTTGAAATCCTTTATTTGTTTCTCTGTGATTATACTGGCTTAATCATGTACCACATGATAGAAGATACATTTTATATATGTACATACATCCTTATATAGGTAACATATCATTCATCATATGCTCATCATTCATCAAGAATAAGACAAGATGTCCAAAGTGAGTCCAATCTTTGCTACTCACATTAATAGGTGCATCCATTTTGTTCTTTGAAACAAAATTGCAACAGATAGATCCTATGTTAAGGGACAAGCTATCAAAGTATTTTTCAGCAAATATATGTGAATCTCTGAGAAAGAAATAAAATCCTTAATAAATAAATAGTAATTATAAATAATTTTTTTTTACATAATATCTCAGCTTTTTCAGTCACAAGAAAAAACATTTTTTAGGCACAAGAGAAAACCATTGTGAAGGTTTTTTTTTTAAAAATAGAGTATTACTTCTAGGAAGTAACACTTACTCAGATTTGTTCCATTTTTGAACTGGTAACCTTTGTAGCAATGAATGTAGTGATATATAACAGACTGACCCGGCAACCCTAACTCATGTGAGTCAAGGGGACTACTTGCATGAGTCAAGACTGCTTGTTCAGGCCCTCAGTGCCTCAATTTAGTAACCTGAGGAGAATGTCCTTTATATTCCATCTAGGGAAATGTAGAGTATGTGCAGGTGTGCTCTTCCAGGATGAAAAAAGCAGTAAACAGTTCTGACAAGATAAAGCCAGACATAAAATCGTGAGTTCTCTTCTGATTCGTGCAGTCATTAGATATCTTAATTTTATCATGGAAAGAGTTGAATATACAAGTATACACTGGTTTTGATTGCAGGTTAACTGTTTGTACTGTCTTTGACTTTGACATTTAAAAAAATGGAAGACAAATGTGTACAATTATCTGCAGAATTAGCAAAAAGATTTAGACTTGAGGTTGAATTCTAGCTTGTTATGTGTTGAGATCATTTTTTTCTACAGTTGCTAAGAACTTTTCTGCACTTCGAGTGACTAAATCACTCACAATCAATTTGTCATCCAATTTTTGAACTCCTTCCTCAATACAGACTCTAAGGAATCAAGACAAGTTTTGATTTAATGATAACTGAATAAAGAAGTGTACAAAGGATTTGTCATAAGATTTGTTCCCATTTGAAAAAATACCTGTAACAACAACCTTTAATACCTTTAATATACAGGTACATCAGATATCATATAAATCAAGGTGAAATGTGTCAATTTATTTATGTAGAGGAGTAAAATTGCATTTATTATCAGATAGTTGAGTAGGATATACCCAGCCTTCCACTGTGATAGTCTTAAGAACATTCATAACAGTACCCTTTTCTACTCAAGGAGGAACTTGTTTCCTTCAGTTATTTCCATGCAACAAGCACCCTACCACACTACATTTCAAGAAGACAGTTTGGGACCCAGCAGCTGGCATGGTGCTCATAGTAAGTCTGGCACATAATAGCACTGAGATCATTACTGCGAGTAAATCTCTCCATGGAAGTTGGAGAAGCTTTTGGACAGATACCATAAGCCAAGTAAGGAGCAAGGAGGACTCAACCATAGGAAGGTGACATGGGTGATCATGGGTGTTTGCACACCCATAATCATAAACAAATATCCATTTTACTTCAGATGCCTGCAACCAAGACTGGAGACGGTTATTATGAAAAATAGATCTTAGAAAGTGGACTGCAACATGCTTGCCTATAACATTTATAATAGATTTAATTTCACCTTGCTCGTTTTCCTAGGCTATATCATGTATCACTGAACTGCCTGTGATGATGAGTTCCTCTCAGTAGCTGTCTGCCTGATTTCAGCAAGTCTAATACCTGGTGCAGTTCACTCTGCTAGCACATACTGGTGAAGCAACTGTTTCTCTAGTGTGTGACTTGGTTGCCATGAGGTTGCATTATCTCTCCTAACCATTTTTTTTTTCTCAAAACAATTAATAATGTATTTCCAGGTATCTCACCTAATTGCACTCCCGTAAGGTTGTAGGATCAGATTCCTGTTAGACTTCACATGAAACTTCATATTCTTCAGATATGCCAGTTCCATGCCTGTTTGGATTATGTCAGTACTCTGGTAGTATTGATAAGCAAATATGATTGTAATTTAGGCCTCCTCTCGTCATTGATGCATGAGAGATTTACAAGCATTAATAGGAGTGAGGATGTAAATCCCTTGCTCAACAATAGCAGAGAATAACCCCCTTCATATAGATTCTGATGACCTATGAACTAAGGGTCAAGTGGGACGCACTACAAATTATCTGACAGCAACAGATGCCAAAGTCTTGGGAGGCAAAAAAAATAACAAAACACTCAGGACTACTAAATGCTCAGTGCATTTTCACAAAGAAAAAGCAACAGCAGCTAATTCTATAACTTCATGCATCAGCCAGTGACATAGCTACAAATTATAAGGAAGCAAAACAAAGATTCTTTCTTGCCTGGCAGCAAACTTCCTTCTTCCTCTAGAAATATACAAAAGCAGCTCCAAAATAAATAGTCATCACAATTAATTACCTACCCAACCTAAGGGCTGCACAATAAATCTTTAAAGTTTTCAAGTGTATTTTCAGTAAAAGGGAATGTTTGGAGAGTCAAGCAGCAGAAACTACAAAGTATGTCACTTCTGCAAATAAATGATGTTTTCATAACTCTGAGATAATCAGATTAGTTCTCCACTCCTTTGCATCAAGTTTTATACCTGTCTAACTCCATTGATTTCAATAGGGGTTTAATCTACACCACATCAGGTCTGTATCAGTCCTACAGCAGTTTAAATTGATCTGCACCAGTTGTAAGTTAGAGGAGGATCACACCCGGTGTAAGAGTTCACAGGCCTTATGGTCTGTTTTCACATCTGCCTTCATATTTTATTTTGAAATCTCATGTTATTACTTTTGGCTGTTGCAGTTTTTTTCCGTTGCCCCATGGGTGTGTGAGGTCCTGTGCATGCAAGGAAGAGATACAGGTCTGAACCATGGGACTGCAGACCAATCTGGTTTTTATTTTCTAACCTTATTAAAAGCATTTTCATTTTTTGAACTGGATGCTGGTTTTGCCCAGAGAGTGGTGAAAGTCCCAAATACTGCAATGATTTTCATACTTGTGAAATGTTGCTGATGAGCTGTCTGTGGGCACGACACTTGACGTTAAAGGAAGCCCAATCAAAAGTCCTGGTGGAATTTGGGCTGTGTTGGGACAAGGGTGGAAAGGAAGAGAAGAAAAGCATAGGCATCATTTCCAAAACAGAGATTTTACATATGAGCACCCTCGCCAGGGTAAGGAATGTCCCCAGAATCTGCATTTTTACTCAGTATAACAGGAGCTGTTTCAAATTTTAATTTGGTGAAATGACTTTGTATAAGCTGGTTGGACCAGGCCCATCATTACCAGATTCATCGATTCACAGTAATGGTGCCTCAAAACAGAGTATAAGGAACTGCAGCATTTGTATCTATTCCATAATTTGTTGAAAAATTGAACATTAATGAAGCTAAGGATGGCTTGATAAGTTATTGGAAAGATGCAAGGGGTTGTTGGTTCTCATTCATTTGAAGATGATTCATTTGGCAGAAACTTTCTGTGAAATTGCAGATGACAAAGGAGGGTCTAGTTCCTGAGCCACTAGCTGATCAGTGAAACTCAGTAGCATTTGTTATTGGTGTTTAAACCCTTTTCTTTGTCCTTGCAAGCCCCTGTGCAGGGAGTTTGAACAATATGACCCCATTAGATGTGCCTTCCTTTCAAACACCAAGTCTGCAATTCTATTAACTCAGGTTTGGTTTTGAGACTGTTTTGTCAACCCCAAAACAGACACCTTACTGTCACGCTAGGATAAATGCAACATTAATTAAAAGATCATAATCATTGCTCCCCTTTCCCCTCATGTAACCCTGAGACAAGAAGGGGCGATCTGTGCCTGCCCTTTGTGTAATTTATGCAGGTAACTGAGGGGATACCCATCTTGTCCGGGTATTGCTTAGAATCACAGTTCATCGGCTTGGAATATAAGCATGGCAGAGACACCGGTCTAGGATGGGACAGAAGTATAAACTGATGGGCAGAATGCACAGTAGGGGATAATGGGGGGAAAAATAATGAGGATACAGGAGGAAACACTGCATGATGGAAAGCCCTTTGTGAGGTTTTAAAGAGAAAATGAGTGTATCTTGTTAAATCTGTTTTCAGACATCTACGCAACAACTGAAGATGTCATCTTCCATTTCATTTTAGCCTTTTTGTTCTCGAGACCACCATCAGACTTGTTGTCCCTGCAGACGGTCCTGAAAACAAGATGCCAGATCTCAAGAGGCTTTCTGTTTTAAAATAAAATTTACAGATAAATGAAAGACTCTGAAATATTTCAGTGGAAGGGAAATGAATAAATTACAGCGGCTCCAACCTGCTACTGTTTTTTGTTTGTATTTGTTCAGAGATTAGTGGCAGGGGAAGCTGGAAATAATTCTGAGCAGCCATCATGTTTCATGCGAGATAACACGCATTTAAAATTATACCATCATCTTTCTTATACTAATGCAGGGTTAAATGAAAGGCCCATTTTTTCTTCTGGTTTTAAAACGGATTTATATAGATCTGCACTGGCTTCACAGTGTACTGGAAACCTGAATGGCAGATTTCACTCTTCAGAGTTCATAAGTCCTGTAGTTTCCCTGGAAAATATGCTGGTAGTCCATGTTGCATCTGAATCAATAGCGGGCTTTTATGTGGCAGTAGACGGTCTTCAAGCTGGAAGAATCTTTACAAAGGTGTTTCATAAGTTGTGCATATTTACAGATACTGTGGAGAACACAGCAGGAGTAGCTAGTGAATCACCGTCAGTTTTGTATGCAATAACATGGATGTTCAAAACCTGCTGGCCATGTTCACTTAGCCAATTTCAGTACAACCTGAAACAATATTGCTTCCATATAGTTTGGCAGAACAGCTACTTGGTTATGCAGCCATAATGTATTTTGCTCTTCCAGGGTGTTATGGAATGAAGACTGTGAACCTGACTTTGGTTCGTTCTTTATTTTCAAGGAAGGAAACAAATCTCAGGTCATTAAAACTGTACAGAAGTCCCTCTCCAAAGCAACCCCATTAGTATTTGAAGTGATCAGTAAAAACACCCCTGTTTTGAACAACTGAAACAAGTTCCAGGAATTACATGTATGTCTCATCTGACTCAAACACTTGTTTTCTGTGGAGTAATACCCACTGATTTTTGTAGAATTTGAATGAAACCTTATATTCAGTAGAGGGTAAATAGCAGCAGCATCATACATCAGGACCCTATGCATTTTCGGTGACCTGTGAAATTTGTATTGGCAGTGGAGACTAAAAAACTGGACAGGAAAGAAGAATATACCAGTCAGTACTAGTTTATTAGAGTACTGGTTAGAAATGGGCCAGCCTGGAGTTATCATCTAAACACCTATACAAATGCATGAATACAAATATGTATGAATGTAAATTTATGTATCAACTACATAAACACATATATGAATGCAGTATATAAATACATAAGTATGATTTTGTATGAAAGCAGATTCATGTGTGGAAACAAAATATACTGACAGGGAAATTAAAGTAACCTGTGTGCTATTTGGAATTAAGGAGAATCTAGGAAAAAGAAAGCTGGTATGTCCAAGGAAGAAATAAAAAGAACAGGAGAAATGGTTCTGTGTGTACACTATCAGAAAAAAAAATCACATAAATTGATTTAAAAAAAAAAAAGAAAATAAAGGGTTTGAAGTGGAAGCCATGCCAAATTCAATTAATTTGGTTCTTTTATTGAAATCCAGAGCAACTCCCTGAAGTTTGGCTAAGAATAAAATTAAGTACTTTAATAGCAATTCAAGCCAGGAATGGAAACAATCTCTTTA
>VZTL01014584.1:58510-98725 GCA_013400535.1 Scopus umbretta
AAAAGAAAAGAAAAGGAGATACTGAAAGGGCAAAATAACTAACATGTTGCATACAGACCTGGATATCAAGTTCTGAAAGTATGGACAGACTTAGACAATCGTGCTATATTAAACTCAGTAATTCACAATTCATACGTATCTCTCAAGCTACAAAAGTTATTACAGTGCCTATTTTTTCATAAAAAGATATGAAGGTAAATGGAGATGGAAGGGCAAAATTGTTAAACGAATTAAGGGAATTGACTGATCCTTTCTTGGCAGTGTCAGCTGAGGAAGAAAAGTGTCATCCACCCAAAATGAAATTCTCAAGCCTAATATCCCACTACTGAGGATTCCCCCCCTCCCCACTCTGCTATAGTTAAACATTGGCTTGGTATCCTGTACAAAACAAGCCTCATCAACAAGAGGAAAGCCCCATCTTAGACTAACCTAGCCACAGTGAAGAGTCTGCTTAAGACCCCCACACAGCTCCCTCCATCCAGAGGTGTTTAATTACTCATGCCGCACAGACCTGTATGGGAAAAGGTCAGTGGGAGCAGCCCTGTCCCAGCCTTCAGGCTCAGGAGCTCCTCCAGGAGCAAAGCCCAGAGGTCCACGTCCACACAGAGAGAGGAGGGAACAGAGATCTCCCTTCCCTGGCTCTACATTTGGGCTAGTGAGTAGAAAAAAATGACTTAACAAGCCATCCCTTGCTTCCTTATTTATTTCTTCTTTTTTCTCTCGCAGCTCTCTCAAAACTCTCCAACCAGGTAATTCAAAATAATTCAGTCTTAATTCTGAAGTTATTGCAAGATAATCAAAGTACGGGTTTTGGCTAATTTCCTCTTTTCAAAAACAGTTCACTCCGATTTATTCAAGGCTGCCCAGCACACGTTACTGGGCAGTTCTTCTAGTATCGAACACAATAATTTGGAGGTGGTTTTCAGTCTTGCCCCATACTTTCCCAACCAGCCTCTCCTTCCAGGTGCTAAGCTTTCTGCTGCCCAGCTCACTTTGGCTGGTGTGGTGGATTTTTTGCACTGCTTCAGAGTATTGTTACTATGAAGAGAGTCAACTATATCCCTTGTCACTTCAAATACCAGAAGTGACCTCCAAAGGTGACTTGTGCCAACAAGTGTGTTCTAGAGAGACACTCATTTGGCAGCACTGTATCACCAATTAGACAAGGAAATTTTGCCTCAGTCTCATACTGTTTTCCATACCACTCTGTGTGCAGTTCATTGCAAAGGAGTGTCTTCATGCATTGGATATTTTCCATGTAGCTGGATTGTGCAAATGATTTGTTACTTGAATGATGTATTTCCCCAATGGAATAAAATGAAACTATACGGTACCACAGTAATTTACATAGTCCAGGACTTTGCTGCATTGTTGTGTATTATAACTGTATATTCCTATTCTGCCCATGCAACTTACTCTAACATTAGGATTTTAAAAAAAGGAAGAAAAAAAAAAAGTACAGGAAAAAATCATGTGTATTAACCATTTCCTTGCTTCTTCCTCTTCCCCTCTAAACCTAGGAGCCCCAATACTGTGGTACATACTCAGGCCAGGTCACTGCGTGGTAGCAAGTAGGGGTTTGGAGACTTCAGGAGCTGGCTGTGAGCTGTGCTGATCTGCCTATGTGGCACGTTTTGGCTCGGTGTACCTGGTCACTACCATCTGCTTCATTTAACTACATAGTAAGAATTTGGTTAAACTGAAGAAAACAGAATCCTGATATGCATTATGGGTTATGCCTTTGGTTTGTTTATTTCTTTATAGTTTGAAACAAACTTGTGGGAAGTGACTTCGTTTTAATAGACAGATTTTTGGAGTAGATTTTGGAGGGATTTGCAGAAATCTTTTAAGTATGAATGTGATGTTGGCCACAAAATTCAGGCATGGCTCTGGATTTAAATTTTCCCAAAAGTCTGGAGGTAGGCTATTGGTTTGGGTCTGGATCTCATTCAAGCTGAGTATGATTCAAGCTCTTTGTAACAGATGACTCCTTTCTCCTGAGTTTCAGCAGCAGGCTTTATTACATCCACCCTGGGTCTCCTGAACCAAACTCAGCTTGAACAGTGTTTAATAATGACAAATGTGCTCCAGCAGCTGAGGTGTGGCCATCAAATGTGGTTGTATATTTGCACAACATTAGCACTGAAGATATAACTTCATGACCAATGTATTGACCCAACACATTCTCTTCTTTCATGTAGACCGAGGTCTTCTGTTTTCTCCAACCTGTGAGGCTGTATGTTGTATATACCAGAGCTAACTGGAAAGCTATGGTCATCTACAAAATTATTGTAACATTTCCTTCCTTTTATTCATTCCTACCTCTTTTTTAAAAATGGAATCTTTGAATATTTTTTTTCAGGCTCAAAAAGCTCTTAAATCTGCAAAAACAGAGTGCTCTATTCCTGACCACTTATTGTAAGTATACACTAACGTGTTTTGCGTTCTTTTAATTTTTTTACAAGTATATTGTTCAGAAACCATCAGGTTAGAAGAAGCATAAAGACTGATGTTTACTCACAAACAAATCTGCCAGGAGTATACAACACTGCAAAACTCCCTCCCTGGTGCATGGAGGAACCACTGTCAGGAGCTTGCCATCCCCAACCCCACCCACTCTTCAGCTCCCTACATGAAATAGCTGCTGCCTGGTATGCCAATTGCCTTGTGTCTTGTTTTGGGGGGTTTTAACTTCTCTGCTAAAATCTGGACACAGGTGCCTGAGCTTGCATGGGTCACAGAAGAGTCATGGCAGGGGAACGGCACCCTGTGCCTGGCACGGGCTCAGACCGGCAGCACAGAAGCAAACATCTCCATCGGCACATTAGTTGCCCTATGAGTCAGGTAGTCCAGCCGGCAGCCAATTCCCATAATTGTTTGTCCTCTGTAATTAATTAAAGATGAATTGGCAAATAAACCCCTCGCTCCCAAGTTTTCAATGCATTCAGCATCCAGCGCTGGCACCTCTTCTCCACCAGCTCCCTAATAAATACCATCCATAGGAGTTTTGTGCGTAGTTTCTGTGTAGACTCAGCTCAGGCTGTACTTGCAATACAGTTTCCAGCTGTTCAGCTCCAATTTGTGCAATGAGCAAAAACTATTTATGAAGCTTCAGCAGCAGTTTATAAATAGTCACATGATAAACAGTGGGTTGTGCTGTGTGCAAGAAAATTCGGCAGAGACGTCGCCACAGAGTATATCATTGCTTATTAGGAGCTAAAAGGGGCCTCAGAAATGTTTCCCAGTACGGCAGCTTTCTGCAGATCAGTACCCTCCTGCGCAAGCAGGACCACGGCAGATCTCCCTGCTGGGCTTCCCAGTGCCTGGGGTGGCACCAAGGCTGGCATGGGATGTGGAGGAGGAAAACCGGCATCCCATGGCCATGGGGTGCAAGTCACTACGGCCAGCCCCAGCGCCCCTGCCACCTAGTCCCACCCCCGGACCTGGAGGAGTCACCTCCCTCCTGGTCCACTTGAGGAACATGCTGCCCATCCCATGCTGAGCTCATCCTGAGGGTGCCAGGAGGTTTGCTTCCTCTGCAGCAGCAGCTGTGTAAGGGACACTGAATTTAGACCACGAAATCTTTCTCTTTTTTTGCATAGGCCGGCAAACAGCCATCATCTGGGAACAATGAGAGCTGTCAGGACGGGGGAAGGGAGCCGGCCAAACTGCGAGCTCGAGCTCGAGCCAGGCTCAAGAGCAGGCTCAAGAGCTGATGGAAAGAAAGGAAACACTCCTCAGGAAAATTTTATCCTGAAAAAAACCAAACTTCATTAGCTGAAAATGAATGTGCAGTCTATTGAGATGTGCCCTGTGCCCAGAGAGCCGCGTAGCAGGGACAGGTGACCTATTTTCCTTGGAGAGGAGGGAGAGGTTGCTCTCTATCGATCCCACCCTTCCTCTATCAGTTTATCTATTAGCTTCTACGGCCTGTGGAGGAAGCAGCCAGTAATGGAGTGAATCATTCACAGTGAATAAATCATCTGACTAATTTAGCTTGTTTTTCTGCTCATGGCTCTTCCATGAACAGATCACTGTTTCATCAGATTTATTCTCTATTCAGATGTATCTTACAGTTTTGGAGTTTTGGGTTTTTTAAATTTGTATTTTTCACTGCTGGAAGTTTCAGACAAAGCTGTTAGTTTGGTTATGACCAGACAGATGAGTTGCATGCGGCTGTCCCTAGCTCAGGACTGGATGAGCTGAGCATGGCCATTGCAGATATTTGCATCAATAAACAGAGAGAAAAATCAAATTCTGTAAACTGCTAAAGGCAGCAGAGTCCAAAATTCAGTTTCTACAGATACACATGTCCTTCAGGGCAGAGCCTCCCAACATCTCTGTAACACAGACACTCATGGTGCCAGCCCAGCTGAAAGAAAAATGTAAGACTGTCAAGATTAGTGTAAGTGTTTTTTGCTGCATGTGTGGATTTTAAAGCCAGAAGGAACTTTTAGGTCATGTGGTCCCACCTCCAGTCAGAGTCAGGCCATAAAATTTCATCCAGTCGCTCCTGTATTGAGCCTGATGACTTGTATTTACCCAAAGCACATCTAAATCAGTCTATACCATATTCTGGCTAGTGACAATCTCAATGAGCAGCACATGTGGGCTAATGTCACCTAGAGGATCGCTTGGCTTTAGCTCTTGCTAAAACGATGGTAAAACCAATGGAGAAAGCTCCAGTGCTGGATCCTGCAAGTTCTGTAGGATTCAGATCCCATGGTCAGTGTCAGACCAGATTTGAGAAGCCTGGTATGTGCTGCAGCAGCTGCCTGCTGGCATGGGGAGGGAGCTCATGCAGAAGGGGAGGGAGCCATGGGGCTGAGGGCAGTGGTGGGACTGGAGGTGTTGTCTTGTCTCTCCAGAGACGCTTCTTCCCTGAGCAGAGCAAACCAGCGGAGCAAATCCCTGGTGGCTTCCAGCCTCAGTACATGCCCATATCTCTTTCAACTTTTATGTATATGTTTATGTTTCTTTTGCTTGCTCTACTTGAGAGTCCTGCACCCTTTCATGAAGATTTGGCGTACACAAAAGAACAAGCCAGGAAACAAACAGGCAGCAACCACCACCCAAACTAAAACACCACCTGCAGCACAGAAATACCAGGCAACTCCCACACATGTCTTACCACCACTACCACATCAATGGGGAGGCTCGGTGGCAGAGCACAGTGCTCTGTCCATTAGCAAGCCCCAACACCCAGGTGTCTGGCAGAGAAAATTCCCGACTCCATAGAAAATAGGAAAAAGCTCCTGTCTTTGCACCACAGGAGCTCCAGCTCAAGCGCTTCCTAAGCAGTCTCTGCGAAGAGGACTAAGAAAAGAAACAGTATCCGGCCGTGTCAGATCTCAAGCTAAGCAGTATTGATGAGTCAAATTTTACATGCAAGCCAATTGCAAGCTGATGCAAGCTGCAACGGAGTGGTGCAACACTTCTCTGAGTGAAGAGTAGCCCAAGATGCACATGCCCCCCTGCACAGATGCCACTCACAGAACAAGTGCAGCCCCTCCTAAAAGCTCTCTATTTCCCTGCTGATCTGGGCTCAGAATGCAATTACTGTGAGAAATGGCTGCAGGATTCAAATTGGTCGGAGGCTGGACTCCTCCTGCCAAATTCTAAGGAAATGATCCATGGCCAGGTAATACTCAAAAGTAGACATGATCCTTCCACCTCTCTCCTCAAACCACCAACAAATTGTGTCCAGTGTACTCACTTGACCACGAGGTTTAATAACGCTACAGCAAGGCCATCCAGTCTTCTGCAGAGTACCCTTCTTCCAGGCCCTCATCCCAGTCCATAGACTAAGGTTGCAGTCCTACCACTGGTATTTCCTATCTAAGTGTCAATCAGGGCTCAAGGACACACCTTAGATGGAAGTAAATGCTCCTGAGAGACAGAAGAGGACACTGAAAGCTACTGTAATTTACACTACTAATTGCAGCAGCATCTCAGGCAAGGTAATGAGAACCATATGCAGCTGTGCACTTACAGTGTGACCAGCCATCGCTGCCCCAGCTGCAGAACAGATTTACCTCTGTGCACCTGAGGGTGCAAATGGGGATATTTTGGAATAGTAGCATGCCATTTGTCCTGGACTGAAATGAGAGGGCTTTTTCCCCAGATTATACCCTAGCCTGAAGGAAAAAAGGTTTTTCTTATTCCAGAAAGGGATCATATGTATGTGTACCTATATATCTATACATGCAGCAAAACCCAAATAGCTCTTCAGCTTTTTAGCTTTTTTAACTTCCAAATGTCTTGTGTAGACAAGCCTTGAGAGTAAATCCAACAAATTCCAGAGGTTAAACCCCATTCCTGACTCAGCCTTTTCTTACATCATTTGACCAATCTGTTCACCTGGTTGCTCCTCTGTTCCTCCAGTTTCAAGCAATTGCAACGTGCTATTTAACCATCCTTTATCTTTTCCTATTGAAATGCTGGGGGTTTTTTTCCTAAGAAATTCATGTACTTTACTTGTTTTCCCCATTCCAGTTTAATTTTTTCCTCTGTTGTTTCTGGGAACCATCCTGTTACGGGAGGATAAATGACAAGCACAGTGCACGGGACCAGATGTGTGCCCTCAGCACCAAGGGGGTGGATGAGCGTACGAACAAGCCACCGTTGCAGCACAGCAGCAAGCAACAGGAATAGTCCAGCTACATGCTCTTCTTCCTCAATAAGTACTAGGCTACTGAAAATGGCTTAGCCTCCAAAGAAAGGAGTAGATTTAAGACGAGTACAGGTATCCACATGACTTAAGACTTACTTCTCTGTCTATTTTCTCAGAACACAAACGGGAAGCAAAAGGGAGGGGGAAATACTGAAGATTCTGAATTAAAGTATATTTTTTAAGACTTTTTTTATCACACTTCAATTTTTAATTTTTTATTTTGGAAGCAGCAGCTGAAAAATGCTATGCAACTGTTTAGCCATGTCTAATTTGGTAGTACATTAAAAAGACTTTCAGCCTAATACTCTTGAGTCTATTGTAAATACTCAAAAATTCCAGTCAACCAGACTGATAAAAACAATTTAACGGGGCTATTGGCAAGAGTGATCTCAGATTTGCTAAAAGTCATGTCTATGTTCATGCATGCAAAGCAGCACATTTTCACGTACCAGTCTAGTTGACTGGTAAAAAATCTTAATGCAAAATAAAGCTACTGACATACACTGAGAGTGTGAGACTGCTCTTGGCTGGGTCTTGTAGGCGCAAAGAGCATCTAAAAAGTCTGAAGACATTTTTGAAGTGCTTTCAGAAGTTTTTCTTATGACATAATTGAAAAAAGGGTCAGTCATGGTTACAAAATGAATGCTTCAAAGCATCTTTGGCAGTTTTGTAAGATAAAAATAAGCTCAGATTTTAGGGTGCTTTATGGCGGAAATAAAATGCTGTGTTATTTGAGGTATGCTGGAAATTAATGAAAGCCAAAGAAATGCTTAAGACTGCAGTAGCTTTCTGAAAAGTTATATTGAAATGTTTAAGCAGTTAAGGTTAGTAAGGTAAGTAAGTTAAGGTTAGTGGCGAGATCTGAGACATTTGGGGGCAGAGAGGACTCTCAGCCTTTTCTCTGATCCATTCATAATACTTCCTGTATTTTTTCCCTTTGTATACCCTTTGAGTGATATAGAGAGAACTTGTCCTGTGTTGTATAGATGGAAGTGATGTTTCTGGTAATATTTCTGTTGGTGTGTGTGGCATGAAATTATTAGAGAAAAAGATCATGAATTAGTGAGCTTTATGCAAAGAATACAAAATTTCAGAAAATAATTTCACAAAGACTGTCACGAGCATTTCTCCCAAGACCGAGCTGCCTATATGTTCAGTTAAAATATAAGTCGTGGGGTTATTTACAATACACCATTCTTGCAAAACCTCCTCATTACTAACACGGCTTTGTCATTACCTTTCTCAGCAAACTTAGGGTCATGCAATATATAGCTCATTATCCCTGGAAGCCATTCCTACCACTGTTTTAATTAGATGTATTTTGAGCAAGTCTAACTGATACTGACCTGGACACTGCTGTTGGCACTGAGCAGCTGTCTGTACCAGGTTTCTAACTTCAGTATTATTGGGAAAACTTTATCAAGATGGCCAGAGTTACACACCTGCAGAAGAAAACTAAGTTATCCAGTTTACCATTAACATAAATTTAGGATGTCCTGGATATTCAGTATTCTATACTAACCAGATACCTATCTCAAAGCTGGCTGTAATACAAAATGTCAGAGAATTGCTTTTTGAGTTCAGAGAGAAGACAGATTTCATCACAAATTTCAAGATACAACTTATGGTTTTACAACATGATTAACTTGGATAAATTAAGGGCTTGAATTATAATGTACTTCAGTGGCTATAAACTGTCTGGAAACAAACTCCAAGTGTGGTCAGTGATACTATGAAATCTTCCTGGTGACCAAAGTCTTCTGTTGGCTTGGGTCCCCTCCACCTTCACTTTCACTAGCAGGTATTTCACAAGCCATTCTGTTTATTTGCATCCATAAATCTTATCATGATGGTGAATGGTGGCATGAAAAAAGTCACAGCTATGTACTAAGTGTTAGTTTGTTGTTTGATACCTGGTCTTGCTATGTGGGACAAAGATGACGGTGTGTGTGAAATGTTCTAGAAATCTTTGCATTTCTTTTAGTCTCTCCATCTTAAACTGATCTTGTTCAAGCCCTACTACACAAACATTGTTCTTATCAATATAAATGCTGCTAAATAGAAGATAACAAAGATGCATTGGATCCTTAGTATTTCAGACATGATACCGTAAGCAATTAATGCATTACATAAATTATTAGATGTATCTAATGTCCTCTTGCTTATCTTGCCCTGTGCTTGTCTTTATTCCCATATGTCCCACTGAAGGTTTTCAGCTAGCATGACTGAAGTCCCATACATCTTTTGTCTCTCCAAATTAGACAGTCAGTACCAGATGGATTCCCATGGGACCTCCTGAGGGCTGACACACTCATTTCTCCCCGGTTGGCAAACATTCATGGAGATCTCCTGCACCCACAACTTCTATCTCTGCAAGTGACAAAGGCAGACTGGATGTGATTAAAGGAAGTTATGCCTCAGCTGAGTCTCCTGCATTGCCATGCCCTACCAGATAACAACCAACAACCATATGCAACAGCAGCACAAGAAGCAGCCCTTGACCAGATGTCACTCACATAACTCTAACTACAGAATGCCCACTTTGGTCATTACCTCTTTATATGAGGCCATATAAGATCGGTTAATATGCCTGAGGTTTTCTTAAGGAGAGCTCTTTCTAGTGCTGAGACTTCTACTTATTCTGAATATTTTTTACCCCAGCATGATTTCTTGGTAGCTTTGTATTTGAGATGGCTACTGCATTTGCAAAGGTGAAGATGATACTCCCAGCTGATTCTAACCAAAACAGTTCAATAGCAGATATGAGGCTTGCTTTTATGTTGCCTCTAGCCATGGTGCTTTATGGTGTTTTAACTGCAACCCCAGAGATCCCACCATAGGCTTGATCTCCTTCCTTTTGTGAAGCACGTCTTGAGGCAAATGAATAGGCTTAGAGAGTGACTGGACACCTCCTCCATTGTGACCCATTAATGCAGATCAGTACTATTTCTTCTTTGATCTGCTTTATCTTCCAGCAAACAGAGGTAGGCTCCAAAACAGTGAAAAAATTAGCACCATCCCATTTACTCATTTCACCATGACATGTTGGCTTTGGGGAAACCTTTGATTTGCCCATAGGTTCTGAGTCTGGCAATAGGCTCAGCTCTGGGAATAGGCTTTCTGTTTTCTCACTTTACTCTTCATCCTTTATAATTATGTTTTCACTTTCTATAAATTTTGAAGACCCAAAGTCTTTTTTTCCAGTTGATGTGGTGGTTGTCTTATGCCTTTCTCAGCTAATTGTTTTACAGAATCATACAACCTATTCTAGTACCAACTTAGATATCTCTAAGAAATTGTCTTAGTCAATGAAGTTAGCATCCTAAATAAGGCCATCTAGTTTTGAAGGCGTTGGTGACATTGGAACAGGGTGTTTCTGACTTTACCTTAGTTAGATCAGTTTAGAAATCAAAAGCAGTGTGAAACTAAACTCTGTGCTGGTGGGAGGGAACCAAGGAGTGGGGGAGCATCTACATTTGCCTGATAATATTTCCATTGCTGGGCATGCTGACACACTCTGCTGCATGTAACTCACACCAGCAGTGGCTCCACCCTGTAAAGAAACAGCTGTGATGGCTTTAGAGATGCTTAGTTGATAAAGCACATTGGGGAATCTATCATCACATGGAAAAAGTCTAGTAATAGGTCTTCCTTCGACTTCTTAGCTGCAAATGAACCAGTTGCTTTGTTCTTTCTTTCCACTGGCATTACAAGATCAGATATACTGTACTTGGGCTGTCACCTTCCCCAGTATATTATTTTGGATTTCTCAATAGTACTGTAATGCTTTTTGATGTTTCTGATACTGCTGTTATTTAGCTGGATACAGAGGCTACTCCTTCCATCTTATTGCATGCACACCCTCTCTTTCCATATTTGTATTGTGTCTCTACGTCTTTTCATACCAGAGAAAGCCAGCACACTAAACACAGTAATGCCGTGGTCTCCAGATCATCTCTCTAAATATGCATCAGCAATGGTCTCATCTTTAAACACTGACTTCAGCCAAGCTTTTTCCTAATTTTAATAAACATGAATGAACTACTTTGTTCCAAAACAGTTCAGCTTCCTGATTTGTAAACTGTTCTCAGTGGCATCGCATTTGTCCAACCAGTTCCATATTATTCCATCCTCCCTGCTTAATACACAGACTTTTAGCCAACAGATTTCCTCTGAACACATGTTTTGGGGATTTGGCCTGTATTGCCTACCGCACATCTCCATGATGAACTCCACCGCAGTTCATGGCGCAGCCACCCCCTGAACTCACACCCCATCCAGGCCTGCATGGGAAGTGTTGGAGATACACAGGTATCACCTCATGCTGGCCTCAGGGGACAGTTCACCAGGAGGAGACAGAGACCGTCTTCTCTATGTCACCAATCAACACATACAACATAGCTGAGTCTCTTCATATAGCCTAAGGATGTACAAAGAGAGGACCGAGCTCAATAGTCCTTGCCTTCCCAGCTGGGAGGTAGATCTTCCTGACTTGCCTGTCTCCTCATTCAAGACACCCATGGCTGGACAAGCTCAGCAGCAGCTCAGCTGGCCGTCACTTCTTTGTCACTTACAGTGGTAGGAACAACAGCACACGTCTGGAGCATGGTGCCCAAACTGCCCAGAGGACCTGGGGAGCAGAAGCCAAGGGATCCTGCACGCTTGTACCACTTTTCCATGCCAAATGCAACAAGCTGGCACAATCTTGGTGACAAAACATCTGCTGTGACTGCATCCATGTAAATCAAGCTAAAAACACATTTTCAGATCATACAATACCCAGGGAACTGAAAAAAATAAATTCAGGCTTCTTTTTACTGTAAATATTCCTAGAAGATAAAAGCCAGGCATCAGCTGTTTAAAGAAGGCGGAAGCAACACACTACGCATTATTGTACTAGCGGGGCTCACAAGTCATTATAAATTCTCAAACAACCTGGTGTGGTTTATTTTGAAGACTGAAAGCTCCTCTATCCACAGATCACTCTTCTCCCTTTTCTAAGAGGATTTCTAAAAAAAAAAACCCTTGCCAAAAGCAGCTGTCGGCTAACGTAACAAACTGCACCACTGTAAGAATGGATCCATGAGCCCTGGCAAAACCGCAGTCCTTGTCAGTGCCCATGAATGAAACTGTCCCGGGGAATCTGCAGAGCAAAGCTGTGTATTTAGGAAGCTCAAAAGAGCGTCAAAACAAAACCAAGTGGAGCAGGAAAAGCAACTCAGACATGTCAAAGGGCTGCCCACATGGCTCAACCAGAGGCCGACCTAAAGCCACCACCACACAATTGCTTGTGAAGCTTACAAAGGAGCCAGATGCTCCTGTCAAAATTATACCTTCCTCAAATCAACATGGGAAACCTGCCACCATCCTCCCTAAAAGGAGGAGAATTGATACCATTTTCTTGACTAAAATAATATCTTTTCAGTGAATTAGCTGAAGAAAGACCAAGAGTTGTTTGCTTTGGACAAGTATATTTCCAAGCATGTCATCCCCACAAAAGATCTTTCTTTTGCTCCACTTTCATGTGACTCCGAAAGCAAATATCTGATGGATATGATCAGGCTGGCTCCACATCTCCAAACAAGGCGAGGGAGCTGGTGGCAAGTGGGATTCTTCCGTTGCTCTGAGCTAATAGATATTAAGAAGAAAAATGCAGTTCTTGTCTTGGCTGGCTTTGAAATGTACTTAACTTTTCATTCAAAACATGCTTCTTATATCCACAAAGCTCAACAAGACAGTGAATATCATTGGCCTGTTTCACAGACAAGACGAAAACGCGTTGCCCGAGGTCTCACCCCACGTCACAGCAACAGGGGAACAGGTGGCAAACCTGATTCTCAATCTCAGCCAGTGGGCCACATCACCCCAGTCCCTTCCAGTCCTTTCCATGGTGTTTTAAACACTGATCAAAGTTTAAGTTAGTAGAGGATGTGCCTGGATCAGCTCATAGTCTCACAGCTTGTCCTGGTTCTCAGATTAATTGTTCTAATTAGCTACTCCATGGGCAAATATATATTGCCTTGCTTTTCATCTCAGACTTAGGGCAAAGTGTGATTCAGAAAAATAATCAGCTGTGACTTCCTCCCAAACGTTGCCACCCATCTCAATTGTAAACATCACAGCTCAACTCCCAGCTCATAACATGGAGAAGCAAATTCACTTAGTGTTAGTAGGTCATTTTCTTCTTTTTTTTTAATTTCAGAAGAGGGCCATCTTAATAATGCATATAAAAATCTCATATTTATAACATGCAGAAATCCTTTTCTGCAGCCATGTTGAGTCTATTCAAATCTTGGTACGAGAAGAGGCGGAGACGTTGCCAGCCTTTCCACAGCATAAATCAGCCTCATCTTCTTGGAGACAGGAAAGTCAAATAGGCTCAAAACGCATAGGAAATTTTGGTGGGACAAAAGGTTTCAAACACAAAACTCAGATTTCTGCACTCTAATTCACAGCATAGGAAAGGGGATTTTTGGAACAACCTCATCTCAACTCTTCTTCATATTTTTAATGATTTTTCAAGATGAAAATGTTTCCTGTGAGAAAACTTAGCAGTCAATAAGTACAATATCTCCCACATAGTGTGTGCTTTGTGCATGTATTAACTATAGATAGATTGCATGGGCAGTGCACCTACCTCATCTCTGTTAATAGAGTGCATGTAGTTTAACAGATAACTAACGACAGAGTGATTTTCCTAGCTTTGCTACGTGCTCTAACAATTCTTGTCACTCAGTCATGTTTATAAGCTCTTGTGCTGCTACAAGGCTGCACCTTGCCTTCCAGTGGCTTTTGCACTTGCCAGAACCACTGTCAATTCTCCAAATAGGAATGAGGCATTAACTGCCAAGTCCAGAAACTACATGAAATGTTAGTTGTCTATCTTGACAAAATTATAAATGTTTGAAGAAACAATGAAAGTTTGATGATAAATGTAGATCACATAAAGAATTATAAAAATGTGAAAGAGCAAAATAAATCGTCCACGTTAATTCACAGTTGCTATTAATGTATAGCTCACATTGGGCTTTTTTTTATGCCTTCTTTGTATTCATGCTATAATGTTTTCTTGTGACGGCAATAAAGAATCTGGTATTTTAGAAGCTAAATAAATACTAACATTTGAACTTGTGTAGAAATGTATTCAAGCTGTCAAATTTGACTTCAAATGTCATTATCTTGTAAAGTATGACCACCTAAAAAAATTAACTCCTAAATTTAGATTGAAATTTAGAGGGGAAATCTCATATCTTTTCATTCAATATCCCTGAACTAGCAACCTCCTAATAATTTCAAAGACTATTGCTGGAGCTCTTATGGACTGAAATTGCCCACTCTCAGTTGTTCATTTAATTATTTTTTTTAAGTTTTTATTTTTAAAAAAGCAGTGGAATAATAGGTTTGGAAAGGTATTGTGCAGTGAAAGCAGTGTATGGGTATTTGTAAGAACAAAAAGATTTCCGTCAAGCTTCATATGTGTAGGGAAGGATCTCTGTTAATTAAAAACAAATCTATAAAATTACAGCTGAACTGAAGAGAGTCTTGCAAATGCTTTTCATTTCAAAATCTGTTGATAATTACAACACAACTGCAATTCAGTTAATCTTGTAAGGGAAGGACAGACAAACAATATAACTGTTGGATGGTGAATAGATAGGTAGATAGACACCTAAAAATGAGGAAGTTATTCCCAGCAGAGGTAAACAGAAGATTAGAATTGAAATATTTCAACAGAAGCTAAACATGTCCCTGCCAAATACATTTTTCTAATATTAACTCTGTAGTGCCCAAACATATTCTATCAAATCCTGCACAATTTATTTGCTGGAATAAGGTCTTGCAAACAACTTCTATGACATAGATGTATAGGTACCTGAGCAAAAGTGTATCGCTACTGAAATTTAACTTCAATGAATAGCTCCCATCTACGCTACTTCTGTCTTATTTAGTAGTTGTAAGTTATTTTTATATTTCTATAGAAAAATTGCATCATCTTGCTATTCACTAAGTGGTCCTGCATACATAATGCAAAGAGAGGATGTTATAGGTATTTTTTTTATTTGTGTTTTCCTGCTCAGTCCTTTTTTTATCTGTTGTAGCCGTGTGTGCATGCCTGTGCACATGCGTGTTTGCATGCATGGCGGTGCATGTGTGACATAAGGAGAAGTTCCAAGGCCGGCTGGGAAAGGAGCCGGTGGCAGAAGCATTACCAGTACCACTGCCCACTTTCCCAAGTGTGGCACCGCTCTCTTCTTCTGCTCCCACAGACATTATTTACCTACATCCCACACAGTAATGCAAGTTTATGCACACTCATAGACCTCTTTGCACGTTCCAAATTAACTTAGCATTTTATTAATCATTTGGGAGCAGAATGAATGCTAATCATTAAGTTTTATATGAATGTTTCTATTACATGAAGCCTTATAACACATGTGCTGAGTTAAGGGATGTTGCCTATGTAAATGGAAGATAATTCCACATTAAAAAGACATTTTCTCGAGCATCTTTATTCAGTTACATTTCAACTGATCTAAAGGGCTCCTATCAGCACTAACACAGAGGGGTAAGGCTTAGGAATGTAAGTGCAGATAATAGTTCGCTAGGCCAGGATACTATTTCTCTGCTATGGATTTCAAAAAGACTTACTGTACATACTGGTTCTGGCATTTGAAACTCCAGGCTTAGCTGGGGGATGGGGAGAGGCAGAGGGAAAAAAAAAACATTTAATATGAGCAAAACTTTTTCTGTGAAAGGCTGATTCCTTTTTGTTTCCATGTGCCATACAGTCAGCATTTTTTGAGTCTTTACTGATGCTCTCACACAAGCAAAGTGACTCTTGAAAATGCACCATTACAACTTAATATATCCAGTATGTAATTTGTACTTAACAGAAAGATATTTAGGACCATTTGCCTCAGCCATAAGACTTTCAGCTGCACAGTGGGAGGTAGTGCTTCAATGAAACCTTTGTTTTTAATCTTCTGATACAGTCACTAAGGCAGTTGGCTGGCTTTAAAATTACATCAGTCTTCTTTTTAATCTAGGGTTTGCAAGCAGTGGTTAGTTTGGGGCATCCACCAAAGCATATCATTTCATGGGCAGAACTACCACCCTTTTTTCTTCTGTTGTGTAGGACACACCAAAATTGGTGGCTAAAAAAGAAGAAGGAAAATGAAGAAGAAAGTTGCCTGGCGAGCACGCATATTCCCAGAGAAGCCGTCCCGGCCAGCGTGTACAGTGCAGCGGAGTTCAGTCACGTTTACTTTGTTTCCTCCTCTTCCTAAAATTAGATTACGATTCCCTGAGCGAGCACAATGATGCTGAAGCCGGACAACCCCGGGTTTGAATCACTTCAAAGCAGCCCCCTGTTTTCACTGAACGTCACCCGTCTGCCGCAGCCCTGCAGAAAGTGCATTGCTCTGCATAGCAAGTTGGGTGGCAGCGGGTCCATAATATAAAACTGTTGCCTAGTGTTCCTCTAAGCTCTGCCCTCCTCTGAAAAAAAAAAAAAAATCCCTCATAATTCAGGCAACAGCTGGAAAGCTTAGCTTAATGGTCTGTGCTTAAATGTGGAAGGTCACAGGGTGCTGATCTAAGGAGCGGAGAAGTCTTGCTCAGCCGACTGTTGACACTCAGTAAACGGAGGAGGAGGGGACTGTGTGTGCATCAGAGAAAGCCATACCCCGGCCGGCGAAGAATAGGAAGCAACTTCTATTCAAGATTTGCAGGGGTCCTAGACCCAGTAGGGAAAAGCAACAAGGCCCTTCACTGCTTCTAAGTTACCTTGTATTATAACAGGATTAAAGTACATTTAGCTTCTCTATTAGCATACTTTAGCCCCATTTAGGCTTACTTGATGTTTCCGATGGCCTTTGATCAGCCTTGCATGGTGCTGGTCAGCTTCAGGACACAGCAGTCAAAAAGCGAGACTGTGAAATTATCCTGATGTTGAATCTCACAGGAGATATTTCTGGCTGTTTTCATTCACTCATCCCCAATATTCGAGTTTCTTTCTCTCTCTCGCTCTCTGCCCCCCTCACCCTGCTCAAGAAAATAATTTACACACTGTTAAAAAAAGGGGAGGGGGGAGAGAGGAGGAGAGAGATATTAAAAGAAAAAAGGTAGCTTAGTGACCAGTAATAATTAGCTCCTTGTTTGAAATCCGTGCTGGCTTGTGTGCCGGTGCTGAAGCATCTATGAAAAATACTGTAATTTCTACAGTGTCTGGCTTTTTATTGCTTACATTTGCATATAAATTAAATCCATATTGTAGCTTTAAGGCAAGCTAGGCTTAGAATGCCGTACAGCTCTGGGTCCTATTGTTTTACACCTACTTTCTATACTGTGGTTAAATGAAAAGGGAGGAGAAACTAAAGGAGGGAGAAAGTCAGCTCTGTAGCATTTTTAATTGCTTCTCTGCCAATTATGGCCAAATTAATATTTAAACTTTGTAGTGCTTTGAGAAATTGTTTACGAAATCCACTTCCTGGTGTTCGGTGCTCCCTGTGCCTACAGCAATATCTATATTGGAATCTTCTGTTGAAGAAAATGAAAAATAATTAAAGATAAATTCTGTTCTCTTTTAAAATATTTTACGGAAACAAATGCTGTTAATTGAACCGTAAATATTTCAAATATAAGCATGATCCTTTTTCCCAATAGCAGCCTGAAAAGCCATTACCAGCCACCATTTTTTCACCTGATACTGTTTATGTGCAAGAAAATATCTTGTGTCATTTACTTCACTTGATCTCATTTTTGTCTTCCTCCTTTGCTTTACACTGCCATCTCTGCTCAACTGACTTAGGTTGGCCTTTCTGAGTTCCCATTTCAGCGCGACTCAGAAATCCACAGGCTGCAACGCTAACACATCAGGACAGAGCCTGGGAAGACAAGAGACATTTGCAAAGATGAGTAACAAGAAGCAAATGGCGCCTCAAAGTCTCCCTTTAAAAATTCTTTAATGAGATACAGTACATTTTTTTTTTCATTCTTTTCTTGGGCTAATGCCTAGTATGTACCAACCACTGGGCCGCATTTTTAGGAAACATCTAAATCAAAAGTCAGAAGATTACACAGGGACATAAGAAAATCTTAAGATGGCAGGAGGCCAGGAAGCCCAGCTAGGCCTACCCTCTCCTCCAGTTAACAGTTGTTCTCTATAATATACTGTTTT
Organism: Scopus umbretta; assembly: GCA_013400535.1. Classification (NCBI taxonomy): domain Eukaryota; kingdom Metazoa; phylum Chordata; class Aves; order Pelecaniformes; family Scopidae; genus Scopus; species Scopus umbretta. Next base: position 76,363 of record VZTL01014584.1, read on the forward strand.
ACTCCCCCCTCTCTCTCCATATGCTTCTTGCTCTATTTGAAATCTGGTCAGATTGGTCGCTTCTAGAGCAGCATCTGGTAGCTTATAATATATACCCTCTGGAAAAAAAAAACGTATTACATTTGTACAGTGCAAGACCTCACTGGAGCCGTGTCCCTCGTCCTCATATTTGACATTAGCTCTAATAACTGCTGCACTGCTCCCTGCAGTTCCCCCCAGAGCCCTCTGCAGCTCAGCGAGGTCCCCTCTTAATCTTTTCTCTTTGCGAGGGATACAGACCTAGTTTCACTAACCATTTTGGAGCCTCCAATCTCGAAGTCATTATGGGACTTTGTTGTACTATTTCCATTTCTGTAATATTCCTTCTGTAATTAGGTAATCAAGACTGTGCATCTGTCCCATGTGGCCTTCCGAAGTCGATTTTATTTATGAGCTTATTTACCCCTTATTCCGCATTTTAAAAATTCTCGTTGCAATACCATCAGCTGGGCACATTTCTAGTCTTCGCAGCTGTCTGCTTGCTACCATAATTTCCTTTTTCCTCTTACCCGTCATCCATTTGCTTGTTCTGTCTGAATTTTACAACTGTTCATACTAGTAGAGAATGATAAAAGTGCGTGCTTGTACGCATGGTGTATTTTATGAACAGTCTCCTATGGACGCCAACGGGAGCACAGCGTGGACTGACACGTGTGTGAAGGTGTTGGTGGGACTAGTTTAAGTGAATTTGTCTGGCAGACGTAGTCCCTGGCTACAGGATTAGATGATACTTTGTCTGGAGAAGTCCTGCCCCTGTTTGCACATGTCAGCACTGCCCGGCTGGAGATCACACACACTGCTGTATAGCCAATTTCACATGTAGAAACACAGGGCTTGCCAAGTCTATGTTAGCACCATAAATATTCTTCCCAAGGCAATTGACTATCGCCTGGACTCTGCTGCAACAGTAGAAGTCTTACTTCTCATTTTCACCACAATAAAATAATTGCCTTCAAATTTTAGATACCCATCTGTACTTTCAGGGCTTTCTTATGAGCTATGAAACAACACTCTTAAACCCTTCCCCTCATTAATCTTTGGAACAATACAATTGATAACTGAGATAAAGATCCATTTATTTCCTCACCTATCAAAAACTTGTACCTGTCCTCATCTTTTGGTTTTCTGTAGCCTCTACCCATTGCTGGGTGAGCTCCCTTTTACTTCAGAGAGCTTTGGGTCAAACTCAAGCTCTAGTCTGATAGCAAACTTCCTTCCTATATCTTTCCTTTCTGCTGCTCAAGACTGTCACTGTAAAAACCACAATACTGTGGTTTCAGAGAGGGCTGCATTGTTCCTGGTAACCCCTGTTACAATGACATCTCAGCACTGGATCATTCTGGGCTACCCCGAGCCCTCACGGCACCTGCATCTCTGTGGCGGACAGCCTTAGGATAAATGAAGATTGGAACTCTACTAGGGTCCCTCTCCCGGAGACCCTGATGCATTTCACTGATGAGACTCACAAAAGCCTGGGGATCTGTAAGTCAATACATTCAGTGCCATTTCACAGATGGAGGAAAGCAAGAGAGACCTCCCCCTCATGAGGGGTCCCTGTCCCCCAGGGCCAGGGGAACGGAGGACAGCCCCACACCTCACCGGCTACACGGGGTACCTGGGGCATGAGCCTCATCATGTCCCATTCGTCCCAGGAGCAACAAGCCTGGCTTCCTGAAGGGAAAAATATTCAGGCTGTCCAAGCACTTCAGTCTGTCAGACCTGATTTGCAGAAAGGCCTTTTCCTCTGCCACCCAAGGCTGCCTGTTACAGGGTTAATACTCCAGCCCTGCATATTGTACTAATGGACCCTGTAAGACAGCACCACCAAGATTTAAGACCATACAGATACTGTAGCTATGGATTTAAGAGTTTTAATCTACCTTTTTCCCATATCAACCAACTAGTTATTTGTTTATTACTGGTCTTACGCTTGATGCAGTGCCCAGTCTATCAACGCAAATGTGACTGTGAAAATGGCATTTATTAAGCTTCTTTTGGAATATTGACATGCTTTTCAAATGTTATAATTTTAAGCCTTTCTCTCCCTGTTTGCAAAAAGGGATAGTGAATAAGACAACAAGAACTCCTGGCAACACCAGCCGAGGCTTCAGCTGCAACCAAACACAGCTTATTCTGAGGCTTGAAAAAGTTTGGTTCCTTGTTTGCTGTTGTCTTTGCTCCTTTGCTGTTTCATGCTCCTGCTCGCAGTGGGCTGAAACAAAGCACAGGAGCCCCATATTCTGCAATACAACCTGAAGGAGGATCTACTCAAAACTGCCCACTCTTGTGAAATTTCAACACCTGTTGATCCTGTAAGCAGCTCAGACAACTGCATTTTATAAAGGCAAAATAAATTGAATCCAAACACCACAGCATTTATATTCCCCTATGAGTTGCATCAGTGTTTGTTAGTCTCTCAAATTTTAGCTTTGTGTGTTATAAACCCCATCTTCTGGCAGTTTATCAGGTGTCTCCAGTATTGGTTTCAAAATAGATATTAAATACCTCTCTCGCACCTTGTAGCTGCAATCATTTCCAAACGTATTGAACAGCTTTTCTGCTCTTCAGCCGTCAAAGATTATACACTGAGAATAAATTACTCAGCTGGATGCGTTGTTTGTAGGCAAACCCAGGCCATGACAGTATCAGTAGTCCCTGTGTTTAAAAGCATGTAAAACACTTTCTCTTTTTCCGTGCTTTACATTGCGATCCTGGAAATAGCGGCTCAGCTACGTCCTCTGCACAAACAAGGATGCTGGCAAAGATGTCCCAAGGTATCACAGCTGTCAGCCCAGTCCCTCACCCTTCATCCTGTGGATGAGCCCCCTGGCAGGGGAGAGGGAGCCCTGCAGGAGTGGGGTGCCCTGGAAGACACAGGTGGTCCCTGGCTGCCAGGCAGAGAAACTGTCCCCATTTCGTTTCTCCTGGCTCTCAATGACTGCCAGGCTTCATGTGCTATCCAGTTTTAGTCTCGGTCCTCACAGAAAGCAATCCACACGATTTGCAGTGATCTCCTTTCACCCATCACTATAACGTTGTCCTCTGCATCAGTGTATCACACTGCTGTCCTTCAATGACAACATCACATTTCCTTGAATTGCTGAATTACAATAAGGCTGTATTCATAAACCTAGCACCAAACTAGGAACCAGGCCAGAATTTGTTTTATTATCTTTCCTTTCCACAACCCACACTTCCTAGGATGCTTTCATAGAAGTGCTCACAAATAGTGAATTTTTCCCTGAAGCTGAAAACAATTTAGTCAAGAGTTGAAATTTGCTTGGGACAGAAGCAGCAACAGTTCATAAATACTACATCAGCTTGCTGAGAACAAAAATGGGATCTGAATTAACACAACCAGTCACAAAATATCTCAGATACCTTTAACCAGTCTAAACATTAGGCTCCAGGTCTGCAAGGGTTTTTCCACAGGGAATAGAAAGAGATAGGTATAACGAAAGAGAATTCACTCCTTCCTGATCCTCATAGGATGAAGCATCTTTTTGAGACACCAATTTCTCTCCCTTTGATAACAACAGATGCTCAGAAGACAAGTTTAGGTATATCCCTAACTTTTAGCTAGCTACAGCAAATAGCTTTCTATGGACGACTGACAAATAATCCATAATTCAAATATGTTTGCAGAAACAATTTGTCTAACCATTTTGACAGAACAAATTTGAAGGGGAAAAAAAATCTGCTTGCAGGCAAACTGCAAGCATAAAAGATGACTAAATTTCTTTAATTAAAAAATCAGTGTAAATAGTGCTCTTGTTGATATTAAGTACATTTGTGAAGCAGAAATCGTTTAAATCAAACCTTACATAAAATAAATACAGAGACAGGCTTCTCACTGTGCATATGATGCCTTCATTATTGCTAAATATAAATCTGGTCTATTCATCTTTGACTAGTAAGGATTGGAGAACTGTTTGGTTTTGGTTTGTTGGTTTGGGTTTTTTTAAAATGCATCCTTAAAGTCAAGAAACAGGCTTTTTCTCCTCCTGTTTCATTTTCCTTTCTGGATATTTCATGAGTCCTTTGGATATTCTCAGTTCTGCCTGAGACACAAGATAACCTTCCAGGGTAAAAGAGGGAGAGATGTTGCATGCTCACTTACTCTTGTCCTTTCCTATAATAGCTGTGATCCCCTGTTACTTTATCATGTGCAACAGATCAGAAGCAGAAAAGACTGTCTGACATGACGTGCTGCACCTTGTCTGATAGATCAGGCATAGCGCTACTAAAACTCCTTTTCTTCAGAGAAAGTTTTCTATTTGTAGGTGTTCTCTAAATTTCTTGAGGACACAAACTCTTCTTCCAGGTCTGTCATGTCAGCATTGCTCAGTGTTAACTCAGCTTCTTAGGGAAGGGTCAGAACACTTTCAGGGAAAGAAATGCAAATATCCATGGACAGTTTGCCCTTTTCTAGTCCTTGCCCTTGCAGCTCAGCCTAAGCAGGTACCCAGTATTCCATCACTGTCATGCGAATGCCTTAACTTGTCTCAAATTTAAACCAAAGGGACCCATTAAAGGTTTGTGGCTTTGGCATTCAGTATCAGTTTGTAAGGTTAATAAGAATATTGGAGATGTAAGGAGAGAAATCCCTTGAAGTAAAGACAGTCATGAAGAGAGAGTCCCAAGAGATATTTCAAAAATAGATGCTGCCATTTTTATTAGGAAAGTACAAAAGCAAAGTAGGAGGGGAAGTTTAGAAAAATCACTCAGCTCATCAAATACTGTTGAGAAATTCGCTAAGAGAGTCCTAAGCTTAAATTACAGAGCAGAGTTTAAGACATTTTGAAAACTTACATGGCAGAACAAATTCTCTTTCCCACACTAATGGCTGTCTCTGTCTGTCTGTCAGCTCAGAGTTCAATCACGTATTCACAATGAAGTATGGGTCAAGTCCTAGAATGTCTGTGTCTTACAGTCGTCTTCTTGGCTGACAAGTGCTACATCTAAATCAGTGTATGGCATTAAGTTATAGCCTGAAAGCAGGCTAGAGTGTAAGACCAGTTCAGATGATGAATGCTTCTTGTTCCCCCCAGCCCTCAACTTCGCTCAGGCCACTGTTGCTCAAAGACATAACTTCCAGCATCACTTATCTAATTGTAATTCTACAAAGTGAAAGCACAACTCAGTAGTAATACTGTACGGGACTTGTTTGGGCAAGTTTCTATCATCTGGCCTGAGTCAAAAGATTACACACCAGTAATAGAAATTTATTCAGAGAAAGATATCCTGGCATAATAAGACCATCTTGCTTCATGCAATTATAATTCATGCATCCAGAGACAGCTGTCCATCAGATATATTGTATTAGCTGGCTTTGATTTCTATAATGAGTTTTATTAGTATATTTATGAGGAAGAACAGCAGCATATAAAGAAGTTATGAATAAGTTATTATGTGTGCAGAACCAACATTTGGGATCTTCTAAGTCTTGCAGAGAAGCCAAAGTCTGAATGGATACAGAGACTGAAATACTCCCCAAAACATGATCCATGCAGGCTTATTTCAATAACGCACAGCATCAGCACTAGCCATTGTTTTGTTTCACAGCCATGAAATCATTGGATTTACATGAACAAGAAATCTAAATGGGGTCTGAAAAAAAAACAAAACATTGAACAAGAATGTCAAGGTTTAATTTATCTTTGATATTAGATTGATGTGGTATAAAAGGATCCTTCTTCAAATACAAGAACCGGTACTGTTTGTCCTCGTTTCCCACACGCGAGAGAATTCAGGCTATGCTACAGGAGATACATTGAATTTAGAGAGTTGCAAGAGACGATGGTAAATTCTTCAGGCAAAAACAGTGGAAAGTGATGGAAATGTGGGACCAAAGTGAAAGCCACTAAAATAACTGTTTATGAAGACTAAGAGGAAATAAAGAGGAAATAACAACAGGCAGTCATGCAGTTAAACGATACAGAGCAAAGAAAAAAGGGCCAAGCATGAAGTCTCAGGAACTCTGGAGAAACATATCATTGGAGACAATTTTCTATAAGCCAAATAATAAATGTAAAAGTCATTACAAAGTCTATTAAATAGTTAACTGCAGTTAACAGTTTTGAAGCCTGAAGTAAGGCAGCTGATTCTGAAAATGTTTCTCCTTTAATAGTACAGCCTCAGCACTATACTCACTGCTATCTGTAACTCTGCCTGCTCCTCCTCAAAGGTTTCTAAAGAGCTGCCTTCTGTCAAGCTAAATCTTCTCTTGTCCCGCAGGTCTTCGAGCCATGCCCAGACCATCCATATCATGCTGGTAGATTGGGAGACTTCAAACAGCTGAAGGTGGGTGCTGCAAGATATAGGGGAAAATTAACTCCTGTGCCAACATTTCCTGGTAAAGAGTATCCTGTTGCCCAACTGTACCTCATGAAATCGGTTTGACCAAATACTTCAGCCTTCCTCAGCTACCAGCCAAAAGACCAGATTTTTTGCATAGCTGAAGCCTGGACCATAAAACACCATCCTTCAGCTTTTCAAACTGTACTGCCAACAGCCAGTGCACTACTTCCTGTGTGAAATTTTAATAGGTAGGCTAGCACATCACACACTCGTCACAAACCCTGGATAATTAGAAGAGTGATCCTCATACAAAATGTCTCTTCTTAAGGGGACAAATAGATGAGCAATCAAGGCAAGATCTAATTAACGACAGGGTCTGTATGCAAAGGGAAAGGATGCATCATGCTTGCCACGCACAAATAACAAGAACAGTTGGATACTGCAAAAGCCCAAAACCTCTTCAGTGCACCCTAGATAGTCCCACCTAAGCCACAAAAGAGACCAGGTAAAAGTCCTCAGTTGAGCTACAAAATTGGCCAGCCTCTCCTGGGTCTACTCTTGCTGGCAAGTCCATCAACCACCTCTAACACCTGTGTCTACATAACCAACATCATGCTTTGCTGCCATTAGCTGATCACATCCTCTGTGGCAATAGCTGAGGGTGGGGTGTCCAATCTGATGTTTAAATCTCAGAACAGATTTCTGCATTGCTGGCCAAAAATGCCATGTTGACAGAAGAAGAGTTCAGCACACAAGAACAGCTTGGTTTCACCACTCAAGTTCACCTGCTGCCTAGCTGTCAGGTTGACCTGTCAGTGTCAGTAAGAAACCGAGCAGTCAAAAGTGGTCCAATTATTTTGCTACAATTTTCTCAAAAGTCTTCCTTAAAGCTGAGAGTTTCCAAGGAGGCAAGAAAAGGTGGTTAGAAAGACTTTAACAACTGCTTCTTTGAAAGAAGAAGAGAAATCACTGGCAAGCAGTGGGTGCACGGGGCTCAGATGGGGCATAGCCTCAGTGTCCCAAGTATTGCTTGACCTCCAGCAAGGCCTATGGTTTCAAATTGTAAAGATTGCATTTGACCATCAAGAACTTACTCCACCTCCAGAAAGAAAGTGAAAACCAGTGTGGTGCTGAATGATCTTATCAGGACAGTAATTGGAAAAATCGCCACAGTAAGAAACGCTCAACTGTCACCATGTGTGAAGAGCCTTGATGAGCCAGGTTGTTTACTGCTCACAACTGTTGAGCTATTCATGACTTTGCTGACACTATGATGAAGGGCACGGCAGCCGTTCTTGGCCTCATTCCGAAGCACAACATATTGTTTCCAGAGCCCTTTATGCGACCATCACTCCAATTAGAAGCTAGAGTGCCTTCACAAATGTTCTGTCCTCCCACTTTGTCAGACAGAGATGATCTGAATACCACAGAAAGCTTTGAGAAGGGGAAAATCACAGAAGAGAACATTTAGGGATCATAATGGCAATGAGTGGCAAGAGCAGATGATTACAGAACTTCATAAATTTTAATCAAAATATCAAAAGAGCGTACTGTCAATGCAAAGATATCCTTCTCCTAATAGGAGGACAAACTAAAGCAGTAGCTTTATAACATCCTTTGATGCCCTAGGATAGCAGGACCCCTGGAGCTGACTGTTGTATCCCACAATAGTTCGTTAGTATTGAGATTCTTAATTCCCTTTATTGGATCTGAGTTTTGGCTTCCAAGATCTGACCCCTGAAGAGCCAGAAACTTGAGAGTGCTTTTTGCTGCACCCTTCCTCACTTTGGGCATTTAACTCCACACTTTTAGAAATAACACATGCCTTTGCCGCAGTGAAGGAAAAGGAATAACTGTGTTATCTCGTAGCAAAATATTATCATCGTCACTCAGGCAAAGACCTCTACAACCAAATCATCCTTCACATTGCTGTTCTTTTGTAACTGTGCGGAAAATATGTCTATATTAGAGGTGAAAATTAAAGACAGGAGGATGGAGGTTACATCCTCTGCTTCTGGACATGTATATTATTCAAAATGGAATTTTGTGACTTATTGTCTTCTAGTCGGGACTCTTGAACAGATAGGCATTTCCCACAAGTAGATATGAAGGGTGCATCCATTGAGTTAGAAATGATAAGTAACTCCACTGTGTTATGGAGTAGATTAAAAAAAAAAAAAAAGGAAATTAATGCTCTGACTACAGAGTTGTCAAGTACCCTACCTAGGAACAAGTACCAGTAAGAGCCCACCAGTCCAACCGCTCAGTCCTTGCATGCTGTTTACTTTTGCTTCACGTTTTTCACTCCACTGTCCCATAGAAACTCACTGACTTCAAAAATGTTAAAAAAGGTATTAATTTGCCTTCCTCTTTGTTTTCCATACAAGTTCTCAAGTCCCCAGACAATGAGGGACCAGCCTTACATGGCCCCTAAAACCAGAACAAAGTAAGGCGCTCAGAAGAGAAGATGGGAAAGGGAAGAGTTAACCGGCTTTATAATTGTATCCAGAGAGCAATTATTCAGTCCCTAAAAATGGTGGTAGAAGAACAAAATGGAAAATTAACATGGTCCCAGCAGACAAATGATTAATATTTAGGAAAGGACTATTTGATCCAAAAGAAAGGGAAAAGAGCATTTTAACAAGATGGGTACTCAGATTGTACAAACTCATTAGATTTGGGTTTTACCATCTCATAAAAAAAATGAAGGGCATTTTCCTATTCTATACCCACTTGCTTTGAAGACAGGGTTTTACGTTTGCATTCGCTTTCCCAGCATCTGTGTCTTGTGAAGAGGTGCACACCCAAGCATCATGAGCCCTGGCAGCCTTGTGATACCAAAGCAGAAACACAACCTGGAGCAAGAACCAGGCAAATAACTGAGAAAAAAACATGCAGCTGATTAACGCTGCCAGAGAATGTTTTATGGAGAATGGTGTTTTTCTTTAATTTTCCTTTCCCTCTGCAGCTTTCCTCAAAGCAATATCTGCGAATAATCTCCGCTCTCCAGCTGATTTGGGGTGCAGCTCCCTGCATGTAGCTAATATTGGCACAGTGACATTTTAGCTGGTTTCGGTGGACACGGGCAGGTGCAAAGCGTGACCCACGGGAGCAGCGCTGCCCATCCCTCCGAGGAGGACAAGGAGGTGCCGGGGAGGGAGTCTGGCAGCATTGCTGCCTGCCTTCAGCCGGGACCGATAGCTCCTGCCTGCGCCTTGTACATCGGCTTTCATGTTTAATAAAGTTGTGGCCTCTTGGCTTTCACTACAACACAGTTTCCAGTTTTATTTCCCAAGGGTTCGTAGCAACAGTAACACACAGTAGTTATAATGTGTCATAAAACAAATATTAGCGAAAGCACACGCCACGAATCTCCGCCGGTTTGGAATTTGCTTGGCATCACGCATCCCTTAATGCATGTCTCCAAAAACAAAAGTTGTCTGCTGATGGAGGAGGTTTGTTTGTTTGCCTTAGTTTTGTTTTTTCCTCAGTCGGCTGAGCTTACACCACTGTCACAGCTAATAAAGGTAAGTACCAGTACAGCACTACCTTGCACATTGCCCTAATCACATTGCTCTTAGAAATTAAGTCTGTCAGCGCTTCGACTGTAAACCCGTATTGCGAGAGCTTAATAACTCCACTGTGAAGAAAACAAAATTACTTCTAGACTTAAACCTGGTGTGCAAGACTTCTGCCTATGGGGCCACATTTTATTTGTTGCAGGGAATATAAAGAACATGCCCAAAATGGTTGAATAGATTGCATACATGAAGAGAAACACAGTGTACGTGTGTATGTACACACACACTGGCATATATGCGCACACATGTGCGAGTAACCTCACGTGGTGTGTTTTACATCCCTACCTACACTGCTCGCACAGGGAGGAAATAAATTCATCGGGAGTCTCTGACTCCCTCCCACCAATCAATTTCCTCAGGTTTTAGACTACTCTCAGTCTCCACTCCTTTTCTGAGTGTTTTTTTCTTTTTCCCAAGAATAGTGAATTTATGCTCACAGACCACAAATTATGGTGGCCTGAAGCTGAAGCAGCCAAGGTAAAACTCCATCCTAGAGCAGTAGCAGTTGTTTTATGTATCTAAATGTCCCATCTTTGAAGCTGAGTCTTAATAATGTCTTGCAGGAAAGCCCCAGGGCAAAGCCTTTCTTTGCCACAGACTTCTTGTATGACTTTGGGCAGATCACTTAGCTCTCTATTCCTCAGCTCCACCATTGAAAAATGGGAATAATTAAATTGCTCTACTTCATCAAACAACTGTAATGATAAATATACTATGAAATGCTCTGAAATGTCTGTGATGAAGATCACCTGCTGGACAGAGAGATATAGAGCTAGAAAGGGGACTCTTGTTACCTCTCTAAATTCATGGAATTTTACATCCAGAAGTTCTCTTCTAAACAAGTTTTAAAGTTTATTTTCTTTAAAAGACACTGTTCAAATCGATTCTTCTATAAAAACACTATACATATTTTTTTTTATTAATAATAGTGTAGATTGCATGTGTGGTGTGTGGTACACCATACAGCTTTGCCATTGTAGTGTGGGGTGGCCATGCTGGAGCTGATGGGGCTTACATGATGGTTCTGAACAGCACCAGTGGAGCTGTTTCGCTCTGTCAGGCCAAGATTATGCTTCCTTAAGACCTGCACTCCTCACTCAGATGCTGAGTCACACAAAATTTGTCCACCCTCACAAGGAGGGGCCAAAAATAGCCTAGGGCTAGGCCTAGGGCTGGTGGCACCCCAGCACCCAGGTGTCCGCCTTCATCTTCATCCTCACCTCACCTGGGAGGCTCTGATCCCAGAGCAGGAGGAAGGGGAAGCTGCATGCAGTGGTTCTGGGGCACAGACCTGGAAGTTCATCCTGTCACTTAGATGGACCATGCACCAGGAGATGACCCCCTCAATGACCATGGCTGTGGGATTGAAGCCGTAGCTGCAGGAGAGCCCAAAGAAATGGATGCTGGCAGAGATAGAGGATTTCTCTGTGGAAAGGGCAGGTGAAGTTGGGTAATGCTCCATCCAATGACACAGACGAAGAGAAGGAAAATGGCCAGTATTGGATTAAAAAGAAATTAAATGCAGCATCAATACACTGTGTAGTTATGCTCATGGGAGAGATCAACACAAAGCGATGAGCTGTCCTAGCAGTAAGCCGAAGCTGGCTCTGGTTTTTGCCATCAAACCCTCCACCCTCTCACTTTTCCTTTGCTTTGTCTCCTCTCCTGTGAGGTCTCTGTCTGAATTCTGAGTCTGGGGAAAGCTCACCGCATATATCTTCCCATCCCTCTGTACAAACCCTATCTCCCTCAATCATCAGCTCCCTTTAGGACACCATGCAATAAGCAATAACATTGAGACCAACCAAAAAGTGTTCCCACAGCTCCCTGGCTCTGTTTTGGCTGGAGATGGCCACAGCAAAGCAGCACGGTCAGATGGTGGCCACGGACTGACACGTGCTGGCCTTGTACAAGGCACCAGCTGGGAAAGCCTGGGGTGGCGGGGCAGGGTTTCCCGGGTGCTGGCTCCTGTGAGTCCTCCACCCATCAATCTTAGAGCAGTATGCCGTCATGGGTAAATAGCAGCTGTTGCAGTAAGCTCATCAGATAACAGGCACATATATTAAAGTACCTTTAGCACACTTACTAAAACATATATTTAGCTAGGGAAAATAATCATCCCCTGCCTATAAAAGTCAAAGTTTGCCTTTATAAATAACTCCAGAACCCTGCACGCATCTGAGGAAATGGCGACGGCGTGCATGCTCAGCCTCCTTCCCCGAAAAGATCTCTGAATAAAATATAAACACGCTGAAATATAAAGAACAGTTTGGTGAAGATAATGAAATCTAGTGAAGCCAGTAATTTACTCTGTAAATCATATAGCTACTTCTTCCTTGCAGTTGCCTGCCCTGATTTACATCATGAACCTTATTTCCGAGCTTCTCCCCGCCTTATTGCAAGCACGGGAGCACTGACTACGGCTTCTGTGTGTCTTTGTGGCTGATAAAAAACATTTATTTATACCTGAGAAATGTCCCACTCTAAATATGCCGCGTTAGCTCAATACACTTGTTCTTTTTTCCAGTTTTCTCTCAGGTCTTCCCAAGAAGGGAAGGAAAGGCAGGCATCCAAAAATGCCTGTTTTGCACCCATTCTTGTTGTCACGGTAGACAGGAATGGGAGCGGTCCGAATGCCGCATTGGAGCCGGCCACGGGGAGCCACGGAGTGGATCCCAGCCGTGGACCCCCGTGGCACCCTCAGCCTCCCCAACCTCCCTGCTGACTCCCCAGCCTCCAGCATCCCAGGGCCCTTTCCCATGTTATTCAAGGCATCAAACCTCTTCCCATTAGCATGCAAAGACTTCGAACTCTTGAGCTTTCCTGTATTGCACAGAATATCTTAAGAAGGGGCTGGAAATAATTGGGTGCTATTGCCTTAATAACGCTGCCGTGTACACTTGAGCATATGGAAATCTGAAGTAGCGCCGAAACACTCAGGGCAAGCGGCAAGCCCTGCACGCCACGGAGCTGCTGCACAGGGCTTAGCCCCAGCCTCATTTCTTATTCACGTCTCTCCTTTAAGTCTAACCACTCCGAGGTGAGGCCATATCTCTATGAATTCAAGTGGATTTGTCTCCCGGTGTATGCATGTACATTAGGCAGGCATATTATGCGTACGTATCTCTCTGCCTGGGTCTATGAAGGAATAGAGACTGCAGGGAAAAAATTATATCTAGATGAGTCTTTATGATGTGTGTTCTTTCAGTATTAAGATCTCTTCAGGCTTTGTGTATCTGGTAATATTGCTCTCATTTTAAATTCTCCCAGTAATAATTTTAAGAGAAAATTCTTTGTGACAACTGCTGTTGATTTAAAACTAATGTTTAGCCAGTAATGGGTAATTGTATTAGACTAAAAAAAGCTGCTGTAAAGTCGACTCCAGTCTGATTTTTAATTTACTGCATCATCAGCTACTTTTATGATACTATTTAATCTGCTGAAATAAAACTATTGCTCTATGAATATCTCTAACATTCAAGAAAGATTGTTTTTAGCTGTTCTGCGCTTGGGGCTGAGGAGTTGTTAATTATTGTATTAATAATTCCTGTGAATACATTTACTTATATTTGTTTTAATTGTCACAATAGTCAGAAAAGTAATGTGTTGCATTTCACTCTGAACTCACTTTTAACCCTTAAACAAGGAAAGGGAAAATGCCCGTCACTGCTTCGCACCCATATCGAGTTCATAAAATGCATACTGCATTTCCATGGGAAAAAAAAAAAAAAAGATGCCAAAACAATTTCCTTTTATTTTTTTCCCCTAAGGACCTGCATCTCACTCAGCCGGGATGGTCGTGCTCACAGCCACATGCAGCACAGCAACTGCAAGGCTGCAAGACTGACCAGGGCTGCTCTTGCCAGGAGCCTGGTTTGCATTTCCAGGACATTTTCCAACTCTGTAGCAGCACGGGGGCCCGATCCTGCTCTCTCCTCCCTGGAGCTGTATTCCTGACGAACGTAGCCAGGGCGCAGTGGTAGGTTTGCCTCCTCGACTGTTAAGAAATCAGCCCCATGGGGCCTGTTTCAATCCCCCCAGCACTGATGGGAAGACTCCCACCGAGTCGAGTGGGCTTTGGATGGGTCCCCGTAGCCTCTGCGTAGGTATATTCATGCACAGAGGAGAGGCTTGTGAGCTACCTTTACATAACTCATAAAACCCAATGTTGTTACAAATAGGCATTTTAATGTTTTTCTTGCTTATTAACTTCCTGCAGAAATAACATGCATCAAGGTCATGCAAAATAGCTTTCTGCCTCTGTCTATATCTAGCACAAGTGACCTTCTCAAAGCAACACACTACCAGATTAAAACAGCATCAAAAATATTGTGCTGCTTATTTTGGATGAAAGAAAAATCTTCATTAGAAAAAAAAAAATCTATCGCAACAAATCTGCACCCACCTAGTGAAAAAAAAAAAAAAAAAGGTTTTTTTATTTGCTACTCCTTTTAATAAACAGCAGGCTCTCATAAAGATTACCTGAGAGATAAATGAATCTGTTGGAAGAAAAAAGACTCAGGGTGTGACCAAAAATATATATCTGTGCCATGTGAGTTGCTGATTTTTAATGTTCCCAATACATTTACATTGTAGCTTTAGGTTTATTTACCTTGATAAATACTTGATTACCTGCCTGCAACAACTGGGGGAAGAAGGCTGTTGTCATATCAATTATAATACCATCAAGTAATGGTTACAAGATGAAGTAAGGTAAAACAAATCATTCTTAATGCTGTGCAACCACCTATTATTTTATCCAAACAACTTCTGGTTTTGTTATCTCCTTATGGTCAAATGCCTATTCCCTAGAAAGAGAGAAGTCGTCTCTTTTTACCTCAGTAATTAGCTTGTTTGAAAGCTCCCACAAATTCTTCCTATCATAAATTTTGCATTGCTCCATGCACAATAATGCACATAAAATTAAATAAACAATTTAATTAATTTAATTAAAATTAAATATTAAACATATTGTGTATAAGAAGCCCATGTCTTTGATTTAATTGGGCAGGAGTACCCAAAGCAGTTTGGGTAACAGTGAAAAATAATTAAAAACAACAAGTACGGTAGCCTCTGGGTACGAAGAGTAGTTGGGAGCTTTCTCCTGAGAAAGGTTTATTTAATTAAAACTAAACTAATCTTTGGAAAACACTTGATAAGCATTTCATAATACAAATCATAATCCAAAAATGAAGCTTATACCTCGTCTACATGATACTGGCAAATAATATTAAATAATTCAATTCTGCCATGAGCAACTTTCCCAGTACGCACAGAATAATTCAGCAGACAGCATGTTTACCACCTTTAAATTTTCTGTAACATTTAGTTCATCTAGATAAATATTAGTAAATTTTATGAAGGCATAATGGATCCATAAGTGATAAGGCTGAGAATTAATGCTTTATTTAGACTGTTTATTGCTTCTTGTAGATAAAATGCCCGACAAGGAAAGCACAGCTAACTTATTTACAAGGCAAGCTGTGCCTGCATTGGCAGGTGAGCCATTTGGCTGTGTCTGTGTTTTCTAACCCGTTCTTCGACACCTTTCATTCATAATAGAGAATATTATTTCCAGGATCTCATACCACCGGAGAAGGAATAGATTATTTATAGGGTGGTGTCTCTATCAATACTTTGTGTTGCCAAACGCTAGTATTTCTCTGCCGTCCGGTGATAATTTCAGCTCCCTGAAAAACTTGGATCCTGCCCAAGGTGGCAAACTATCTGCCTAGACATCAAACAGTCTGCCTTGCACAACCGCTCGCAAGCTGGATTGCAAATGCTGACAGGCTTTATAGGTCATTTCAAAAACAAATGCTTCATTTTAACACCTTAGACTGCAGCAGCTCCTACAACACGCTGCTGATGCCAACTGGCTTTTTCAAAAGTGAATGTATCCAAAGAGATCCTAATTGACACTTTCAGGCAAGTGCCCAGCATAACTGAATATTACTCAGGTTTCTGGAGAGCGTTTTTACAGTGACCATATAATTTAAGTGACCTTTGAATATAATTTAAAATGCCACTGTAGAGCCTGGTTCCTCTCCCACTGAATGGGCTCCATCAATGGGGAAACTTCCATTGATGTTAATGAGGGCAGGAGCGGGGACTTCCGCCACTGGCTCCCATTGAATTATCCAGGTTGCTTTTTTTTTTTTTTTGTGGGAGCCTTTTTTTTTTTTTATACATTCCTGGGAAGATCCTGTTAACTGACTCGGAGTTACTTTGGTTCATATCATACCCACAGCTTTTTAGCAGAGGACCCGGTGATTCAGCAGAGATTTCCGTCGAACAGAGGTACAATAGGGCCCTTTACAGGGTGTGGGAATTTCCCGCATGTTGATTAACCTTGTACTGTAAAAGACCGTAGGCCAAATCCTTCAGTCCTCACGCAGACAAAAGTCTACATTGACTTATCCGAAATCTCCCTGCAAACGCTCATTAAAGTCAAAGGCATTTTGCCTCCGTAAGGGCTGGGGATTTGGCCCGGTGGTTGTCTTTGCGATTGGGCATCGCCAGGAGAAGGGGATTACCAGGACACGGAGCCCGCAGTGGGGACTGGCTTGCCCCAGACCTCAGGCAGTAGCTTCCCTCCAGCCCCCAAAACCCATAGCAAAATCACACTGCCGGTGCCAGCCCCGTGCTCCAGTGCGCGGTGCCGAGTGTTGCCCAGCATCACCCCTTGGGCCACCACCCTGATACCCACGCGGTGCCACCCCGGGGAGCCCTGCCACCCGGCTTGCCCCACAGGGCAGGCAGAAAGCAGGCAGGGCATTAGCCACCAAGCCATGAGGCTCCTGTCGTCCCCACTGTAGCTTCTATTGAAAAAAAGCCTGGCTTACGTCCCCTCCGGGACAAGATAGCCAGTAATTTAGAACCACCTTAGAGGAGGGTACGTCTATCCAGAAAATAATAGAAATATAACAAAAAAAAGTGGGCTGGTTTCTATTTGTTTGTTTTAGCCGTATCATAGCTCAGACCTTCCTTGCCATTGTGGTTCAATATTTACTGATCGAAAATATAGACTAGCTGCGAGTCACAGCATTTGCCAGAAAGAACGATTATCATCAGAAAGAAATGGGCATTAAAAGAATAGCTCTTCCATTTCCAGCATATAAAACAGACATTCAGAAGAACAAACAGAGCAGAGAAGAAATGATGGTCATTTGCAAGTAAAATATTACTAAACAATATAGCATTGGATTAACTGTTTCATGTATTTATTGTGAAAGAATATATAGAACTTTACATGAGAAACTATCAGTACAAGCAAGAAACAATGCAGCCTTTTAAACAGCTTGCTTTTAAGTTTAATGCTTCTGCACGTATAGTACATGCGCTTGCTCCCACTGAGCTTATGCAACAGCTCCTATTAAGTTTAAAGGGGTCAGGATCGGGCCCCGAGGTTTTCAACTTTGCTCCTGTAATGTCCCTTTCAAGTATATTGCAACCCCCCTGGTCGCGGTAACAATGATGTGCCTTGGACGTATTTATGGCTGAGAACATGCAATATGGCAAAGAGGCACCGTAAGATGCAATTTGGGGGGCTGATGCTGGAAACTGTGGAGCGACTTTTTCTTTCTTCATACATTTAAAAAGAAAAGGAGGGGACGGAGGGGCAGGATAAAGAAAAAAAAAGCAGGCACATATTGAGTCCAGTCCTGCATTCGTGTGAAGCAAACCATTGAGCCTGCAGCACAGTAGCGAGGGCTGACTGGACCGAACAAAACCTGACTCCATTTATTGTCTTTTGTTGTGGTGTGCCAGGAATGCAGGAGCTGTAGTTATTCTGAATTAGGGCTGGCTCTGGGGATGGCTTTGTACTCCCAGGACCTGTGGATTGCTGAAAATTGGTGCAGCTCTGATCTCTGGCTTTAGAGGTTTTTCTTCCTTCTAGGGCTAGTTAAAATGGTCATGTAATAATTTCAGTAACTCTGTGGCAAATAATAAATAACGTTAATTTATAATTAGTTCGCTACTCCTACACAAACTCGGACTGAATTAATTTGATATTCTCTTACTCAAAATACAGCTCCAAAGAAGCATTTCTGACAAATGTGTTATGCAGGTCTGTTCTAGTACTTGTCCTGGTTTACCCAGAAATCATTCTAAAATGTTTGCTGTTCGATGCATGCTTTAACACTGACAAAAATCAGTACAAAGACAATTCCATTACTCAAATAAATGTTAAAGAGTTACTGAGATTCATACACAACTTTTTTTTTTTATTTATTTAACTGACCAGAAAACCCATTTAACACCTGAATATTTTCCTGGGTCTTATTCTAAATGAAAGAATCTTTGCAGAAACAGAACCAGAAAAAGAATTGCAGTGGTACAGTGCAAACACAATAACTGCCTATTGAGATAATTAAAGCACCAGCAGTAGAGATGTATGAGATAAGAACGGAGAACGTCAGGGCTGGATCAGGACAACCCTTACTCTGTGTGATGCAAAGGGCTGGGCCAGGTGACTCAAGAAGTTGTCTCCAAGTCCATCTTCTTTCATCCTATGCATGGGGAAGAGGCGTACTTATTTTTAGCGTTTGAACTCTCCCAAGTGCACCCCATCCAAATTAAATAAAACTCTAAGACTCTTTCAAATTGCTTGGAAATAGATCCTGAAGCCCGTCCTGGTTTACCTTCAGCTTCATACACACAAAATTCCTAGTGATTTCAAGGATGATTTTGCCAGGCATACGAAAATGATAAGTTCAATTCTCAGAATCGCTACTGCTATAAGAGTGGATTTAGGAAGAATCCAAAACAAAGGAGTCCTTAAAAAAAAAAAAAAAAAAAATAAAAAATAACCAAACAGTATTTGGCCCCTGATACGTAGTAATAACAATAATGATGTCATTCATGTTCAGACATGTACATGTTTTCATAAATCATTTTTAATAATTTATTGTATATAGAGAAGAGCTTGAAGCATGACAAGCATCTGTAATTTTAAATAAAGCTTTCAAGTAACTTTTCCAGCTCAGGGCAGTGAAACCCACTGGCTGAGTAATGCATATCTAAGTACAAAAATCCCCGGCAGAGGTATAAGCCTTCTTGAAAGGCAGACGCATGGGCCGGATGCTGCATTCTCCTCTTCACTCAGCATCACCACTGCAGGGACTCAGCTGGAGCTGGTGTAAACCAGCATTCAAGGGAAGGGAGCCCATGCTGTCTGCACTCACCTTGTCGCACAGCAGTGAAGCCAGCAGAGCTAAACCACTTTAAACCAGCTCCCTGTTTAGGACACTGACTTTGAAACCAATTCTGTGATGGATTTGGGGGGTGGTGAGGAGAGCACCCAGGAACTGCAGGCAGTTGTCAAGAGTTAGTGGATCTAAAAGGATCTGCAGGATTGTGAAGCTTTCTATAGCACCCTGGGTTTCACTCTTTTTGCGAAAAATCTTTCATCCGTGCTATCAGCCTCCCTGGGAAGCTACAGCTTGTCCCTGCTCTGCGACCAACCGCACTGCACCTCGGCCAGCTTACAGGGGCTCAGCATTCCCACCAGGCTCAGTGCTGAGGAATGACCTCAGGTGGGGGGATTAAGTGCTTGGCACTGCTAACTGCAACTGTACCTTCACCTGGACACCCAGAAAGGTACAATATGCAAGGCACAAAGGCTCTGCTTTCTGCTGGCACTGCTACATGCCTGTTATTTTTGCCAAGATTTATCCTATCTACAGCAATATTCAGGCCACTAATCAATTGCTGTAGCTCAGGCTAAGCCAATGCTCATTTTTAAATTAAACCTCAGGTGAAAGTTGGCAACTCCGCGCGCGTGTGTGGTTTGTCTCTGCTTGCAATCTCGCGTGTGTGCACCTTAGCGCAGAGCAGCTCCTCTGACCTCTGGCTGGTGGGGTTTTATTCCTGACAGGCTAGATGTGAATAAAATCATATGGAGCTGTGTTTTTACAGTTCAGCCTTCTGAGTCCCATCCTGCTGCCATTGAAATCAATGGCAAAAATCCCAACTTCGCTAGTCATATCAGATTAGCTATTGTTCCACGGACTGAAACAATCTAATAGATACCAGGTGTCCTCGATAGAGCTTGTGTGGTCTACAAGTAAGTGGAACGTATTTTAAAAAGCCAAATATGAAACAGCTACATCACAGAACCTGTAATAACCCCAAACTGGTATTATTATCTATGCAGGACATGATCAGTATCTAAAATGTGACTCAGTATACGTTTATGTGATGCACCCTATAACAGACATGTTCTGGGGTAATCTCAGCTGCGTGTTAAACCACTACAGAAACAGATCCATGTTTATGCTCATTTCCACAAGAAAGCGTGGCTCTCATGTGTTTTTACTTAAGGGAAAGAGCCCCAAACAACCTTAAATTAATCCAGAAATCCACTTTAAATATATGACCCTGCATGTAAAAAGACCTATAGAAGTTACAGGCTGCACGTGAAACCTCTAGGCTGCTGCTCTAACATTTAGCTCCCTTCTTGCTCCAAGCTGTGAACCTCCACTGTGAAATTCCCTACATGCTTTTCCACAGCCATGGAGCCTCAGCAGCTCCTCCAGCAGCATAGACTGGAGGAGATGACACAGTTCTATAAACATCCAGACCTGGGCTGCACCAAGACATCCATCGCTGTGCAATGGGTGTAGCTGGAAAATGTGCAAGGAATTTCCTTGTGCTGTCTCCTGGTGTGGAGGTGACCCAGGAGCCTTGCCCGGCTCAGGCGAAACTCTCAGTGCCCTGCTCTGCCACAACATGAACAGAAATCTCTCTGTCCACTCCAGGGCCCGATCCTGATTCACAGCACCTGCAGATTGGGGCCTCAGTGCAGCTCCTGCTTGTTTTGCCCAAGGGAGGACCAGAGCTTCCAGCCCAGGACCCAACACGCAGGTGCAGCCAGGACAATTACCTAGGAACAGACAAATGGGGAGATTCCAAGGAAAAAATCAGCCCTTCCAGGGGAGCAACAACAATAAAAGGTACTGATCACTTTCTAATGCAATTAAAGGTCCTGAAACGTGGTAAGGTCTACCCCGGTTCCTAGACAGGGTATCTCCTGGGGCTGTTTGCATGCTGGTGCTCAAGTCTTCTGCTCTGTTCTTGCCTTGCAACTCCATGTCTTGGGGGCAGCTTCCATGGATGTCCCTGACTACAAAATTGGCCCAGGGCTCTTTTGGGCAGCACCGGTATCCGGCAGATGGGTTAGATGGGGCTGGAATCAGGGCAGCGCCAGTCAGATGGGTGGCGAGCTGGAGCCAGGAGGCTTCAAAGCTCTCTGTCCCCCTCTCCACTAAGGAAGCGGGAGCGAGCCTCACGTTAAGCCTCCCTCTTCCATCCAAAGCACCAACTGTTGTCTCCCAAGTGTTGATGGGCAGCATGTGCTTGCCCCCAGCCTGGCCTAAGGCGAAGCACCTTCTCAGCTGGGGTCCAGGTGCTGCTGCAGCAGCCCCCAAAGAGGACAGCACTGCAGTACCCAAGGTGCGAAACTCCCAGGCAGCATTTTAGGCAGCTGAAGCTGCCAGTGGCAAGGGCCAAGCTGACAGCCCTCTGCAGCAAAATTGCTGCTGGAGTCAGCTCCTGGCTCCTGAAGTCAAAGGGTACATATTTAATTTTTTTTAAAAAAAAAAAAGCTGCACCAGGGCATCAGGAAAACACCGAGCCCCATTAAAGAGGCATGATCCAAATGATATTTCATTTGCTATCTGAAAATCTAGTGCTATCTCTATCTTATCTTTTACCAGCCATCCTCTTTCGTTATGGATTCGTCTCCTTAAGAGGCTTCAATACTTGTACTTTTCCAATAAAGATCTTGCAAAGTACATTCAAGGGTAGCTTATTTTAACATCCATCACATTTAACAAGACTTTTACCAGAGCAGAGAGAACGCGTAACTAATTGTTGGAAGATCTGGTCAAGTTTATTGTAACGGGTAACTCTCGGGCAATTATGATTTATTTATTCAGAGGGAGATAAGGCATGCATTGTTCTCTGGAAGGAAAAAAACAGGACTGATCTTAAAGTTCATATTATTTCCCATGCCTTCTTCAATCTTTTTATAAGTGAGGGGACCCACCAGAGCACAATCCTCATTGGCTCCCTTCACGCCAAATTTTTGAGTTTCAGCTTAACCTCTCCCCGGCCTGGCTCCCGGGCCTGGCGAGGCCACGCAGGTGCGTCTCCTTCCTCCACCTATTTCTTAGAAGGCCTGTGGTCATGAGGGGACACCTGAGAGCGCTGGTGGCCCCCGCAGGGTCCCCGACCCTCGCTCCCCACCGGGGGGAGCCTGCGGCCGCCGGGGGGTATGGTAAGGGGGCGGGGGGGCTTTTTAATCTGACAATCAAAAAAGAAAGGAAGAGGGAGAGAGAAAAGTGCCCCGTTACTGCCACCGTTCCTCGGGTCGCTGCGGTGCTTTCTCGGGATGCAGCGTGCCCTCGCAACGGAGGCGGCGGGGAGCGGGCGGGGAG
>VZTL01014589.1:0-20358 GCA_013400535.1 Scopus umbretta
TTTTTTTAAAGGACTTTCCATTGGCTCAGAGCAGAGCTGCGAGTCAGGAATCGCCCGCCGGGCAGGGATGCCGCCCGGGCACCATGCTGCTTTGGCTGCCTTTCAGTCCTGTCCCATCTCTCCGGCTCAGCTGAGGTCTTAATTTCAACTCTGCTATTGATTGGGAATTGTTTGCTTGGATGCACTCCTGCTTATTTTAATAGAGCTGTTAATAAAATGTCAACTAGCACGTGTGCTCGGCTCTGCCGCTGGCTGGCTGCTCAGCCATAGCCTAGCCAGGGAAGGTGGAGGGAAACCTGTCCTGGAGTTCCAGTGCTGGGAGGCTTCTTCTGTGCTATTGCTTTTAATTACCTATATAACCACAAATAGAGTTTAAAAGAGCATGGTTTTATGTATACCTGTAATAGTCTCTTTTTAGGTCCAGGAATCAGGAGGGATTTCCTTCCTGCCCCCCTTTTTTTTTTCCAGCCCTTTGTTCCCTGGTGGTGATGTTCCACGATAACGACATTTTCTGCTGGTATTTTTGGTAGAGTTAATGGCATTGCAAATGGCTCTTCCTGGGTTTGGGCTTGCAGTGAGTTTGAGCCTTGCTGGAGACAGCAGAAGCAGGGAGCGATCGCAGGAGGCGGTGTGGAGGTCACCTCTTCTCAGGAGAGTTTGGTATTTGACGTGAGCAAGACTGAATGTGCTTCTTTTAGAGACCAGTCTGTATTTATGGCTGGGGGAGCTGAGGGTCAGGTCTGTCTGACATCCCAAATGCCATCTTATACTAAACATGGAGAGGTATTTCAGGAATGGCATCCATCCAGTGCAGTGATAAATATAGTGGTACTGTAGCATGATTTGTCTGCATATGTCAAAATGTTTTATGGCAGAATTTCAGACTAATTTCCCATTTTGCAGAGAAGGAAATCGGGGTGGAGGCATGTGTCTGGGGCTGTGACAGGCCAGGGCTGAGGCTGGTGTTGAGGTTGCGTTGCTCCCAGCTGAGGCCGTCTCTCTAAAGGAAACAAAAATTGGTTAGACCTCAGCCTGGCATAGCATCTTACCACATTAGGAGCTACAGCTTGTTGAGAGGCTGATTTATTTTTTTAGACACTTTTAATTTTTACTGAGTGTTTTTTTTTTTTTCCCTAGAATTTTTTATTTACATTTTGGGAGGTTTCTCCTAGTCCCATCACAGTGCAGGGGGAGTGAACTTATTTGGTGTTTTCCAGCATAAGAAACATGACAAACTTCACTTGTGCCTGTGAGAACTTTAATGACTTAATCATGACAAACTTATGCCCATCAAACACCTAGAAGTTAGAGGTCAAAGGATGGTTGTGTACTAGTTTTTTGTCTCTAATTTAAAAAAAAAACCAACCAAAAAACAACCTAATAAAAAAAGCATATTTTAGTGAAATACTAAGGTGGCTTGAGTAATTGTCCTGGAAAAAAAATGCATTTTTAGAGTGTTTGAGTAAGTCTGAAGACTTTCAAAAAAAGAATAGCTTTTGCTGGTGGTCTCATGCATTACATGCTGACGGCATGACAGAGCTTCTGCAGCTGAGGAGTCCTTTGACCAGGTCTCAGATTTAACAGATCTGTTTACTTTCTTGCATGCTCCCACAGCAAGACCAATGCTGAATAATTTCTCTTCGTTTTCAATCTCAGACTTGGTTTGATTACATGTTGTATTCATTTGGTGGTTTGATGCTTTAGAGCTATTTAAACCTACTGGTTTCAGTCTTGGTTATGGCCACGATTTGATCGTCGTTCTGTTCTATCTTGTATTAGCTTGTAACCATGCTTGCTTAGTGTGCATTTGCCTGCTCATCCTTTCTTAAATAAAATCTATTAAAAGGAAATAGAACAGGCCCTTCTGTCAAATTGCAGTGTGAGTAGCAACCTCAATGTGCGGGTGTCCTCAGCTGATGAACAAGCAAGATGATCAGCTCTGCCTCCCAACTAATGCCAGTGGGATTGTCTGTTGTCTTTTTTTCTTACGACCCCAGGCTCTTTCCTGTTCAAGCATGCCAGGTGGGAACCAGCTCTGAACTAGAGAGGTGGTGGTGGTGTGAGTCCTTGCTGAAGAGGAGCCAACTGTGGCTACGGGACTCCCAGTTGGTGCCCAGCTTCCCCTAGTGAACCATGGGTCTGCGAGATGTGCCTGGAGTGTTTCATGAGAGCCTGCTAGAAGTCTTCTCTCCTGACTTTTTTTTTTTTTTTAAAATAAAGCATTCAGATCCTGGGAAAGATCACAAAATATAGACTGGCAGCTGTCTGGTCCCTGAAGACAGATTTGCAGCATCCCTGGTGAAACCATAGCTTAGCTGAACTCGACCACAAAACCTTCCAATGGAAAGACTCACCAGGGCTGGGTTTTTGCTGCAGACTTTTGGTCAGCACAGGAAGCATATGACATGGCTGAAAGCAGGTGTGGAAGATGGGAGGGCCATCCTCTGCCCATAAAATGGAAGGGGTGGGCATCATTTCAGTTGGTTTCTGTAGCATCATAATGCAGCGTCCTCTGCAGCTGGCCCTAGAGGTACTGCAGGAGAACATTTGTGAGACATACAGGATCAAGTAACAAAAAATTCCTGTAATGTCAACAAATTAAGACTTTCATTGTTATGCGTAGCCTTTGTATGAAAATGGATATTTTGAGCTGTAAGTGAATATGGATGGTATCTGGAGAGCAGGTTGTGTGCTAGGTACAGACAGTGGCTGGATGATTTTATGGTTGTCATTCTGTGTAATGTTCTACTCGGTTATTAGCATGAGTGAAGCACACTTGTGCTGCTTATTGACCTTTTTAGTAGGTCTTGTCCTGGTTTCAGCTGGGATAGAGTTAAATTTCTCCCCAGCAGCTGGCACAGTGCTGTGTTTGGGATTCAGGATGAGAACAGTGCTGATCGCACACTGATGGCTGAGTTGTTGCTGAGCAGTGCTGACACTGGTCAAGGCCTTTCCAGCTCCCCACGCTCTGCCAGGGGCACAAGGAGCCAGGAGGGGGCACAGCCAGGACAGCTGCCCCAACCTGCCCCAAGGGCTATTCCATACCATACGGCGTCACGCTCCGTATGGAAACTGGGGGAGTTGACCAGGGGCAGCGATGGCTGCTCGGGGACGGGCTGGGCATCGGGCAGTGGGTGGGGAGCAGTTGTGTTGTGCATCACTTGGTTTATATATTGTTTAACCATTATTGCTATTATTCACCCTTCTTCTGCTGTCCTATTAAACTGCCTTTATCTCAATCCATGGGTTTTACTTTTTTCTTTCCAATTCTCTCCCTGTCCTACCAGCGGAGGGGAGGGTGAGCAAGTGGCAGTGAGGTGGTTAGGTGCTGACTAGGGTTAAACCATAATTGTCTCCATAAATGCACTTCTAAAACTGGAAAGTAGTCCAGCCCAGTTATTTTGAGTTAAAAGATTTTATTTCCGACACAACTGGTCAAGGAAAAGGATTAGGGTTTTCCTAGAAAGTCTTGATGAAAGCAAGAGAGCAACTCCTTTAGAAACCTGAACACCGTTCATGTGCCTGGGAGTTGAGACCATTTAAATGTTGCCCACCAGGGTATGTAAGCAAATCCATAGGGTTTAGACCCCTGTGCTTCTAAATTGTAGACCCTGGATATGTTGTGTAAGCAGCAGCAGCTAGCACGTTGCTAATGGGACTCGGAGATAGGATCACCATCAGCAATTCTCAGAGTCTGTGTGTGTGGCTTGGGTTGTTTTTTCTTTTTGAGTGTGTACTCTGACATCCCCACAGAGCATATGTTTGTGGAAAAAACGGTTTGAATGAAATATGGAAAAGTGGTTTAATTGCAGTGATAATGTGCACCTCGTTTGTGGAGTTGATTGGAAAAAATGTCGTAAAAACATCAGTAGCCCATAACTGCGGTTCTCCCCTGAGCTCCTCCATTACATTTTCTTTGCTGTCTTGGATTGTGTTTTCTTCTTTTGTGTTTCGGGATTATATATAGGGCTAAGAAAGAACATGATGAGCGTCTGCATTTTAACCTTCAACAATTTCACCCACCATCATCCTCGGAGGGATGCGTTTCCATGCTGTAATATCCTTACACATCTGCTGGGTGGCTTTTTTTTTTACTTCTCTTGATTTTAATCACTGTTTGACTCCCAAATTTCAGTCAGATTCTGTTATCTCTAAAATGCAGCTGCAGGCATGTTTTCAGCAGGCATGCTTTTTTGTATATAGATATTATTTATATATATATATACAGACATGCACACACATACAGCCTTTCTAGACTTTTTCAATATGTACTCTAAGTCCTGTTCCAAATGAATTGCAATAGAGCTTTGATGTTTTCTCAGTCTGACAAGGAGTCAGCAGACTCGCACTGGGAAAATATTTGTTGATGTTTGAAGATTATTTGCTGATATCTGAGCTGTGCTGATGGATTGTGAGCGCCCTGGTTGTGAATTCACTCTGCTCTAGGTCCTCACATTGATTTTTCCCTTATGGTAGATGACATGAGGATCCTTTCTCTGACAAAAGTGGGAATGAGGACGTATCGTTGGATTGGCAGAATGTGAGAAAGGAACTTTTTTAGAGCGCTTTGTGGTTTATATCAGCTGGGGTGTACCAGAATGGCAGGAAAGATTGAGACTGGTGTCTCATGGAGTCCTGCATGTCCTAGATATGTACTAGATGTTGAGTATTAGCATTATATAAATTTCAAAGGTCTTAAGCTTCAGCTGCTAACCTCCAGATGTTGAAGTCCAGCATGCTAAAAGTGTAACTTCAGGAGAAGTAAATCTACCTGAAGAAAGCAGTCAGCTATATATTTTTGAGTAGTGTTTGTAGTAAGAATGATATATGGGCAATCGGTCTACCCCGAAGCCCGTCCTTCAGCCCCCCAGCATAACAGAAAGAGGCACTGGGAGGAGAAGACACACAAAATCACGTGGATCAAATCAGGTTGCTGATGCCTTATGCTGTCTGCTGGGAACTGCAGGTGAGACTGAGGTGGCCCCAGTGTCCTGTGGGATGGCTGGGGAGGGGAAAGGAGTGGATTCCTGTTGTCTATAATATTTTCTCTAGGTGCAACTCCTAAAGGAGTCCACGTCCTCTCTAAAAATACCACAATACCCATGAGGGTTGTAACCATAAGCTGTTATTGAAGCTATTATAGAGATGCAGTGTTGCAAAATGAATAATTGGCTTTCCTTGAAGTCCCCAGAAAGAAAGAAGGAGCAAGGTGTCCCCTTCTCAAAGGGCAAACAGAAGGAGAAGCTGCATAAGACAAACCTCTGTGGCTCTTAACTCTTCTGTGGCAAAACACAAAAGCTTTGGACTGGAAGCAGGGAAAGAAAACTGTGTGCGCATCCTTTAATCTCAGATTTCATTGGCTGTCATGGACTCTGAGCCGAGTTTGGATTTTGGATTAGACTTTTTACCGTAGTTAACATGCCTGGTTTAGATGCAGCAATGTCACTTTTCCTCCCCCAAACTGGTGTAACAGGAATTGGATAGGCCATTCTTCCCCTTTCTACTAACAGCGCAAGACAGTGGGAGCTGGGAGGTCTCAAGTTTGTGGCTGTCGCTTCTCCTAGCCAGAACTTTGCGTGAATGACATCTGCTTGTTGGTGCTTCCAACAGCTGTTCTGCTCAGAGATAGGTAGTGTGGCACGGAGAGTGTGGCCACTGGTGAGCAAGAGGGGCTCTTGGGATGTAAATGAAGGAAAACGTATTTCATTGCAGCTTTAGTTAGGGCTGTTTTCTTTACTAAATGCCTTCTACTTAAGACAGCCTGGGACTCATTCATTCCTGATTATGTTCCTCAGTTACCCTTGAAATAGCTCTGCTTTAGTCATCGGAAATGTAAGTTACTGTTAGATCTTTCATTGGCATTGCAATAAAAATGATTGCCCTTTCAAGTCTTGACTTAGAAATCTGCGTATGTGTGCAGCTTGGGGGGAAAAAAAATGGAACATGTTAAAAGTGCAGTGAAACATATTCCTCTTCTTTATTTCTTTGACCAGCTTGAAGATGGCCAATTCCTTCGCGTTTGGTGAGATGGTGCATTATGCAGCTGGTGGGGCATCTCCTGTTCCAGAGATAGATACCTGTAATTTCATTGTTACTCTGTCATCTCTTGAGGGAACCACTGGACTATAGGTTTGAATTGGCATCCTCAGTTGAAATATTGTCAAACATAGGCCACTGTATGGATGGAGATGGGTTTGCTGTGTCCACAGAGCAAGGCAACTTTTCTTAAGTCACTCATATCACTGGTTCTTGGAAGGTAGAGATCAGTAAGTAAAAGGGTTGGCTTAATTCATATTCTGGATCCTTTTATGTCTCTGTATTAGGCTGTACGTGGCCACATGGGCAGTGTCTTGTCCATAGCAAGGTCTGTGCTTACTGTGCTCCAACCCCTGAGCCCTGCTGTGCCTGTGCCAAGGCTGTTCCTGCTGGCAGGAGCCCCTGGCTTCCCCAGTGGGCAGGCAGGTGTTGAAATCAGCCATGAAAACATCTCCCTGTCTAGTAGGGAAAGGTATCAGGCCTTTTGTTTGAAGACAAACAGTGAGCAGATCACGGGTACACCCTGCACAGACATCAAAACAGCGGTTTGGCCAATGCAGCAAGTGGCTTCCCTCAGCAGTGCTTTATTCCTCATAGCTTTCCGAGGGTGAACAATGTCTCCTTGGGGCTGTAGTGTGACTGCAGTGGAGGAAAAGGGTGGTACTTTCCAGATGAAGGACGGTGGATGTCCTTTGCTGGGTCTGTACTTGGTTGTGTCTCTGTCTATTGTGCAGGTGCATGGCTGTTCTCATGTACCCTCCATCGTGGTATAAGCTTTAACTAGGAAGATTTGGGGTATTTTTGTCAATCCTGCTTCGTTATAATTTCTTCTTTCCTGCAACAGCAAGGTTTGTGGGTTTTTTTTTGGTGGTTCTCCTCAGGGTCACTGCTATTAAGGTGCTGTTTTGATGTGCTCCCCATGCTCTGAAGAAGGCACCAGCTGAAGAAGCTCTTCTGATGCTTCCTTTGGGGCTGGTCCTGCCCTTCCCCAGCCTGACCTCAAGGTCCTCCTTCACCTTTTGGTTGATATTTTCATGAAATCGGATAAGAGAAATCGGATAAGAGTCTGGCTGCAGCTCACTGTTTACATGTGTAACCTTCAGCACGTCAGGAGGAGGGTGAGGTGGAATATTTCAATCAATGTGCTTTGCATTATTTAAGAATTCATCCCAAACTCCTCAGCTGAGTTCAAAAAAGAACCCTGAAAATGGAAACCTGTTTTATGGATTATTCTATTCTGACATTTCCTAATGGAAACGTTTTGACTTTGCCACTCTGAAATGAGGTTTTACTTCTGAATCTGTCTCTGTTTAGTACCTATAAATGCAGAAAACCCAACAAATTTGGAAAGAAAGCCTCTTATTGTCTAATTTAAATATTTTATTTTTTTCTTCCCCCCTGCTCTGGAAATTCTGAAGCTTCTTCATTTTGCCTTGGCAGAGTGTGTTTGCTCCGCTGGCAAGCCAAAAACTTGGGTCCTAGCTCATGATCCCTCCTCCAGCACTGGTTCTTGCTCCTGCTTGCTGGCTGCATGGCTCTGCACAGCCAGCACCCCCGTTATTTGGGGGAGGGGGGGGGATAGGTTTTCACCTTGGGTCTCTGCAAGTGCCGAAAGTTTGTGTGGGTCTCAAGATTTGTTGTCTGTTGGTATGAGAGTGGAAGGACTCCACTCTCTCCACATGCCGAGTCTCAGTTCCATGGAGGAGCAGTGACAACTGCAATTAGGGTCAAGGTTATCACGTTGTCAGAAAGTGCTCCTGAATGCTAGAGAGAAGAGAAAATGCTTTATATGCCTTGCTTTTTTCTCTCGGCTCTTCTGACAGCTGCCCAAAGAGAAATCCTTAGGTTTTTGGGTTTTGATTTTTTTTTTTTTTTTCTTGGTCATGCTTTTTCTCGTGGGGGGAAGAAAAATAAGTCAAAGAAAGAGGGTTGGAAGGAAGGCAAGTCTGCAAACTGGCTGAACAGGGCTACTTCATATATAATAGCGTTGGAGAAGACCTTTTGGTAGGAGTGCTGCTGAGGGTGTTGGTGACACAGACTTTACAGAGCTGTGCCAAATGTAGATTTACTGTTACAAAAAATGGGGAATCTGGATGGGTTTGGGTGAGCCTGGCCGGGGAGAACCTTCCTCCTTGAGGGTGTAGGAGCTGGGCTTCAGCTTGCTGACTTTGGCTAGCCCCATCCAAATGCAGACAAAAAGGGCTCTGCAAGCTGTAGCGCTGTTATTGTGGCAGCTTTTGTACTCAAGGGGAGGAAGATAAAGAGTTTGTGACACTTAAGAGCAGCAGAGGAGCGAGGCACTCTGGCATCAACATCACAATAATCTCATGGGGCTAACTAAACTGGACAAAAGCAAAGAAGTCCAGAGTTAACTGTGCTCTGCTCAGCCTTTGCCTCCAGGCATGGCAGGAGATGCACTTGAATGTTGGATGCTGTATGCTGCTGAGCTGGGGATTTAGGGACAGTAAAGCAACCTTGAACCTGAGCTGCCTTGCTTTTGTCAATGCAGTTAAATCCTTAACAAGAACTTAACAGGTTTTTGTATTTAATTGCCTCTTCTTGCTGGGGACAACTATAAGTCTGTGTGACAGCAACCATTCTGGGGCCTGACTGGACACAAACCAGCCACAACTCACCAAAATCTGCAGATGTCACAGGGATTTATTTTGTCCTGCTTTGTAGGTGTGGTACGTACAAGTCAATATTAATAAACAGTGGCATTCCCTGATATCCCAGCTGCTGTTCTTTTGCATCCTAATTTATTTCTCTTCAGCATGTGCACTTTAACGTTCACACTGATGCTGTAAAATTTCACTTGGCGTAGCAGATATGGCTACAGCTAACGAAAGAGTCACCGGTGTCCCTTGTGTCCAGCTCCTGACAGACCTGCATATCAGTAGCTTTGACTTTTGTCACTTGAGTGTAGGGATTTTTCAAAACTTGCCCACCCTTTCCTTGTTTTACTCTAGCTCTGAGCATCTGTGGAGACCTGGCTTCATTGTGGAATACCTACAGAGTAATTGCGTGCTTTCCAAAAATTGGATCATCTGCCCTTAATACTACATGGAAATCCGTTAAGTTGACATCGGGAAAGCCCATGGCCAGTTTGTGTTTGAGCTGGAGAGGAGAAAGTCTGTGTTTAATTCTGGGTAGAAGTGCTGTGGGTATCTCATGCCTCTGGAGGCCAACTGATGGAGGATCGACAAAAGCGAAGCTGTAATTTGCAGATCACAAGACTGCGACTTCTAAATGCCTTGTCCTGCCCTGCCTGTATTTGACTGGGGTGCTTGGCTGTGCATCTTTTACCCCATGTAGAGTGGCCACGGCACCAGCAAAGCA
Organism: Scopus umbretta; assembly: GCA_013400535.1. NCBI lineage: Eukaryota > Metazoa > Chordata > Aves > Pelecaniformes > Scopidae > Scopus > Scopus umbretta. Next base: position 9,376 of record VZTL01014589.1, read on the forward strand.
TGGAGAAGTACTGAGAGGAGTCGCTGGGCTCTTGGTCAGCACCAGGGCGGTGGTGGGAGCTGGAGGTGGGCGTCTGGGCTGCAGAGGAGCTGTGGGGGAGCGATGTACGCTGGTCAGTGCTTGGGGCAGCCGGTGAATGACGCAGAAATTAATCGAAAGTGTAATGACACTGTGAAACCATGGTCTTTCAACAAGTCACTGGGATACCTGTTTCCTGCGTGTGTCTCTGAGTCGGGAAGCGAGATACTTGTGCAAAGCCTGTGCCCTCTGGTACCGGGCCTGCGAACCTGATACCAGGAGAACAGGAGGGAAAATGGGGTGTGGGAAACCAAAGCCGTAGTGAGAAACTTCTCCTGCACTGGGGAGGCAGCTTGTTTATGAGCTGAGTAACTATAATCTTTCCATTTAGTGTGATTTGATTAATGTCAGCAAAGTCTTTAGGATTGCAAATAGGCCTAATCAGGGAGATGGGCAAGCTTACAAAGTCCAATCTTTACATAAGGGCCCAGAAAATGTTTGTTTTCCCTTGTTCCCTGTTCTTCTAATGGCCCAATATTAGCATCTCTGTTTCTGTGCTTCCATTCTTTTCCCCTCCTCTTTTGTAAGATGCTTGTAAGATACATGGCTGTAGGTTCTTCCCAATGGCTGTCAGCAAAACTTATTCTTTCTTTTATTTTGGCTATATAAGACCTTGTCAGAGATTTCCTTGCAATGTCTTTGATATAGAGATGCACGAGAAACTACTGTGTACAAATTGTATGTGTATTTGGTGTGGATTAGCCCAGTCCTGACAGCAGGAGAGAAATCTGTGTGTATTCTGGCATCTAGAGCAGCAGTTCTGGGGGTTCACTCTCCTCCAGCCAGATGAAGCCTGATGTCATGAGCAGAAAAGGTTGCGAAACCCTAAAAGTCTGCTCACTGCTTTGGTTTCACTCATATTCACCACTCTTTCGTTTTTCCTTTTTTTTTTTTCCTCTATTTGTCTTTTTTGTTTTTCTTTTTCCTGTTTTTCTTTTCTTTTTCTAGTCTCTCAGTGGTAGAACAGCATCTGATGTTGGTGGATTATGGATCAGATTTCTTTTCCTTGCTCTTTACACACGATCGCTGTTGTTGCCTACCCTGGAGTCTCTCTAAATTCTTGATGTCTACCTGACAATTTGTGGAACCAATTCTGCCGCAGCTCAGGATGTGTGATGTGTCCCATGGGCAGAGCCCAAAGGGAAGAGTTTTCCTTGAAAAGTTGTCTGGAGAGGAGGAAGGTGCAGTCCTTGGAGGAGCTGAGCAGGTTTTAGGTCTCTATTTTCAAACCTCTCCCCTCCTCAGGGTGGCTATAGGTAAATGCCATTCTAGCAAACATGGATGGGGAGGAATTACTTGAAAATATACAGAGCAAACCCAACTGGAAATCATTTGCATGATGATGCCATTCCATGATGATCTTGCTTTTTGTTGGGTCGTGGTTGAACTGAGACCATAGGTGGACTTCTCTTGTCTTGGCTTTCTCCCCTTATACCAGAATGATTGTTCAGCAATTTAAAGGGAGATTTAAATCCTTCGCCATGGCCCTGACACCCCACGCTGCTGAGCCATGACAGGGAGCTATCCTGTGGGTTCCCTGATGAACCACAACCGCGCCAGCTGGTGTGTGACCAGCAACAGAATAAAAACTGCAATTCCCAGTGCTTTGACCTCAGAAATTGAAAACAATAATTTTAATAGAACTCTTCAAGGCACGAGCAAATTCTGGCTAGCACCTTTCTGATACAAATCATGTACAGTTGGTGATAGCTGAGTAATTTTTTAAAAGGAACTATTTCCAACAAGGAGCTTTCAGCATGAGAAGCAAAACAAATTACTCACAAATTCAGATTACTTTCAGCAAACAGCAAGACAAAGTTAATAATGTAGCAATTAAAAGTGAAATTTTGTTTCTGTTTCAAAGGGGAACACATTAATTTTTCATGTCAAAATGAGCTTTTATTTTTCAAGAAGTTCCAGGAATGAAAACAAAATAGAGGTTCAGTCCGGGAGTGCTGAGAACGCTTCATTTTGCCTGAAACTGTTTTCACCACAATTTTTTTTTTTCTTTTTTGCTGAGAGACCCAAATCAGCTTTTGATTGCTTCTCCAGTTCTTGTGTGTGACAGTAAATAGAAGCAAGCCCCAGCTATTCTGGTAGCCCTTTATGGCAACAGATGAGGAAGCTTGATATCAAAGGTCAGCTCTCTTGCTCCTTGAGGGTCTTCCTGCTGTTTCCTTCTTTGCGCTCACACCCTATCAGCTTTCACCTTTTAGTTTTCCTTCCTATTTCCAGACATTTGAAGACTCTCTTCTTCAGTTGGAAGAGAGCTTGTAGTTTTCCCTTGGTGTGTTTAGCCTCTATGCATTTGCACCAGGCCTGGGGGATCCTACAGTGCGTTTTCTAAACCCCAAAGATGCTTTTATATGTTTGGGAGATTAGTAGCGGAGCCAGAATCTCCTTGGAAGAGGGACAGACCTTCTTGCATATTTTTCGGTAGGTTTTTTTGTTTGCAAAGTCATTGCAGAGGCAGTTTTCTATGCCAGGCTGTGGCCAGTTTGAGATGGAGCCAAGAAGGGCATCCAAGAATTAGGCTTGCTCCAAAATACTCGAGGAGATGTAAAAACATCCAACTATTTTATTCCAGTGATTAGTAACCTGGTGCTGTGCCAGCCTGACATTGGGCCTGCTAGCATTGAACTGAACAGTTCGATACATGTTCTCAGTTCCTTACAATAAATGGCAATTTGTTTTCTTTTAATTTCAGATTAAATTTTGCTTCATTACATTGGACTTTTCATCGCATCAAATCGCATCCTAGGAAACTTCCATTAAAGTTTAAAGACATCTTTATTGGTTTATTGATATTTTTTTTTCTGGTCTGTGTGCTGAAGAGGTTTTCTGAGAATATGGCCTGTCTTGTAGACAAAAAAAAGTGTTTCTGTGTATTGGTTTTAAAAATAAAAAAAATTCCTCAAAGAACTTGCTTTAGGATATATAGAAACACAAGTTGCAGTGCGTTAAATCTTGCTGTTTAAAAATATAAACCCAAATAAACCTTTAGGTACCTAACCATATAATCAAATTCTCCAAGGTTAAAACAAGCACTTTGAATTGGAAATTTCACCTTCAGTCCCTTCCAGCGCCGCAGGTTTGTGGTAAGACCTGGGTACTTGGGATAAACTAATACAGGCCTGTGCTCCAGGATGGGAATAGTAATGTTCACCAGCCAGGCCAGGAGTGGAGCTGTACTGGGGGGATGAGACCATGCATACCTCAGAGCAATGCAGCAGAGATGAGTGGGGAAGAACAAAGCAAGAATTAAACTGAACAGTCACAGCGCATTTGTAATAGTGTCTTTATAAGTAATATCGAGGCTTGCACTGTGAGCAAGCTGTAAAAAAGAAAAAAAAAATAAAAGGGAAAGACTTGCAAATAAGCCAATATGAATAAAATGTGTTGTGTGTGATAGCCTGACAATACCGACAGCCAACAGGGCACTCGGCTGTAGCTGCAGGAACACTGTTAGCAGGGATGCGACACCGCGTAAGAAGCGCAGGCAGAAATTTCTCCTTCATATAAAGTTAGTGCTTTACTTTGAATACAACAGTATTTATTTTGCAAAGAAATTATTGAACTATAAGAAGGTGGAGAGTTAGAGAGTTAGTTTCCTTTCTCTTGAGACTTTGTAAGAGTTTGATTTCTAAAGCAAGCTCTTTGTGGATGGGATTTTTTTTTTTAAAAGCTTTTCCCTGTGATTGCAAGCGTTGGGGTTAGCTCTGTGCAAGCTGGTTGCAATTTATCTGCGTATTTATGTCGCCTTCTCCCCTCCTCCGTGACTTCCAAGGCAGCTCACCAAAAGCTGCGAGCATAGCGGAGACCCAGGCATGGCCAGGCTCATGAGAGGGAATTGCCCCACGGTCCCGTGGGGACTTGTGTCAGTATTGGATCTGTGAACCCTGCGGAGCGGGGAAGGCTTGCTCCGTTGTGTGCATCTACCCTTGGGTTGGCCCCAGCGAACTCCTAGTGCGCAGCACAAAGAAATCCTTTATTCAGCAAAGAAAAACGTAAATGCCTATTCACTTTAAATTTGCAAGTGTATTAGTAATACTTCAATGCTTAAAACTGCATCCAAAAAAGACTGTATTTCAGCTCGGCAATGGCACTGTACAGACCTTGTACATTAATTTTATTCCTTAGTATGATGCCAAAAGCTTATTTTCCTGTGCCTGATTTTTTACAGATTAAAATAATGTCATTAGTTCTTCACACAAAGCCATCGGCTTGCTAAATTACCTTAAAGTGATGACAAGTAGGTGACACCAGCATGATTGCCTACGTTAGTTATGAACCTTTCATGAGGCTTTTGCCAGCCCAGCGCTTAATTCCACCCAAGGTGATGTTTTGAAAACACACACAGGAGAAAGATGAGTTTTAAATAGTAGAGTTTGGCCAAGATTTCTGAGATGGGCTTTGTTGCCCTGGAAGAGGGGGGTGTCTCTGAAATAGCCTCCCACATGCCTTACAGCATCATTTTCAACCCAGATGCAAACTGCTGGGCTTTCCAAAAAGCTCTGTAGATTTTGGGGTATCGCAGTAAAAGTCACAGCAGAAAAAGTTTCACCAAGGAGGTGATGGAGCTCTTTAACTTCTTGGTTGTGGGAACATCTTCCAACACCCACAAGGGAACCTGTTGATCCTAATTTTGGCTTTTAAGAAGTAGACACCAAAGTCTGAAGAAGTCTTCCTGCACCTCCTGGAGAGGAAGAGAGGGAACAGGCAGCTATGGGGCTGCTGCAGGTGGGAAGCAGCAGGAGATGCCACATTGGCTGGGTGACTTGGGAGGCCTTGTGTTGGCAGTACGGCACTGGAGAGAGGTGGTCCACCCCAAGGACATGTCCAGAGTCTGGAGCAGAGCCATCTTCTTTGCTCCAGTGACCAGAGGGTGTGTGGCCATTTGTCTTTCAGCATGATGGAAACATCTGCCTAGAGCTGTGGAGAGAGCCTGACCCACCATCTGCATAAAGAGCATATTGCCTGTGGAAGACCTAATGCTACATGGGGAATATGGTCATGTACATTTAGTGATGAGCTTGCTTACGTGCTTTCCTACCTCTTCTCCTTCTTTCTGGAGCTGTGCTCTGGCAGATGGAGCCTATATTAAGCCACTGCTTCTCTATTGCCTGGCTCAGAGACAGCAAGGCGGTTGGCCCGCTCCCTGTGCATCCATCTGTCTCCTTGCCATCTTGCTTGAACAAAAATCTTTTGAACCCAGAGACCAGTTTTAACCACCAGAAGAAGCTGCCTCAGGGATAATGAAGGCTTCTAGGCCAATCCATTGTTGTATAGAGGAAAAAGTGCCATCCATACCTCTGGGAAGGTATTATGGATATTTTGGCAGCAGCCAGATGATGTGCACATCTCTGGGCCGTTGTGGCATGAATGGTCTCGAGGGCAGCGAGACTTGAACAGTGGTTGGGGTGGTGGGAGCAGGGCTAGGGAACAAGGCTTTGGTAGCTTCGTAGCTTTCTGGTCAAATTATCCTGTGTATTCATTCATCTCATGGCTTAAAGAGGTGTAACAAGCCTATCAGCCTGTGTGCTCTAATAGATTATTTTATTATTATTATTTTTGGGGGAAAAAGGAAAAAAGGGGAACTCTAGTGCCATAGCAAGAAGTAAAATGAAGAGCATGGGCTTCTGCAGAGTGGTGATGGTGCCCCTGCAGTGTGCTGATGGCTTGCTTTCCCCGGCAGTGTGCTGCAGGGCTTCGGAGGCTGTCGCCCGCTTTGTGGATGAGGGCAGGGTAATCTTCAGGGAAAGTGCTATTAACCTGAAAGAGTTTTGGCTGACGTTGCGTGGGGCAAATTGATCCCTTCTGATGTGCTCCATATCTTAAAACAAACAGAAAACTGCCTTAGTCTTCCAGGATGGTTTGGAGTCCTTGAAACAGCATGAAACACTAAAAGTTCTGCTCTAAGTCCAATGTGAGCAGCATTGGAGTTCTTGACTTGGCTCTGCTCTCCTGCCTGCATGACTTCTCCTTGCAGGTTTCTAAAAGTGGGCTTTAAATGCAAGACATGACTTTTTTTTTTTTCCTTGCTGCATCTTGAATTGTGTGTTGAAAGCACGGTGGCACAATTCTGCTGTGCAGGTAGAGCAAGCTGTTCCTGGGACAGGAGGACTCGGGAACATTGGGGCAGGAACCCCAACAAAAAAATGTGGATGTTTACAGGAGAGTACGTTGTTGTCTTTTGCACAAATACAGTCGTGGGATAGAGAAAGGACGTGATGTGCTTCTTTCTTTATTAGTCCCAGTTGGAGTCACCCTGATGCTCCCAGGCAGCTGTGGCAGGGATGGGAGCTCACGGATGCTGGTAGTGTGGTGTTCTTGCTGGGAAGCGTGGTATGAAGCATATGGAGATCCTGTGCTGCACGGTGTTTTAAAAGGCAGTGCCTGTTGGTGAGCAGCTAGTGCTGGGACTGGTCCTGTCCTCCCGCCTGGTACGTGCTGCACGCACACTCGTGGGTGGAGAGTTAGGTAAGAAGAATAATTTATTGGGCTCTTGGTATAGGGTAATGTAGGAGAGGGGAATCAATCTACTGAATGGGATGGGTGGCTTCTGTCCAGGGGGTGATAGGAGGCTCTTTTCAACAGCTGGAGCAGGTGAGCCTCCCCAAAATGTTCTGCTCAGTTCTTGCACCCACCCATGGTCCTGCTCCAGCACTTGTGTGATCCACTGCTATTGGTTATTGTAAACTGTGCGTAAAACATCTCCCAACTACCTTAACTGTGTACAGAAACACTGCTCTATGGCCACTTCTGCATCTGCAAGAACAACTTCTATTGACTGCTTACAAGTGTCTGATCTCTGTACAGCTGGATCAATTTACTAGCAAACTGCCTGGGAGTCTCTGGAGTAGCCAGATTCTCCCCCCAGGTGGTTTATGAAGACCTTAGTAAAATGGCTGGTCATCATGAAATGCTTTTTTAGGGACTTGGAGAAGCAACCTGGTCCACAAGCAGGATATAGTATAGCTTAAATATTGTTTTTGTTGAAGCTGTTTTACAACACATCTCCAAAGAAGCCTTACGTTAGTACAAGATGTGCGAGATTAACGTATGTTAACAACAGAAATACCAGAAACACCTTTCTGAAACACTAGAAAAGTATTTGTATGAGCTACTCCTCCAGCTTCAGTTTACTCCATACGATGGACTAAAACACACCTGCCAGAAGGGCACTTGGTCCTGAGTTAAAAAGAGATTGAGAGCTGGAGACTGAACAAGCAGACCTGGTCTGGCAATGAAGGTGTGCAAAAATGGTCAGGTTCCCCACCATGCAGCATCTACCATTGGCAGGTACTTCATCGAGGGAAAGCAGAGGTTCAGGTGTCTAAGGGCTTTGCCTCCCTCAGCTTTCAAGAGTGATTAATTTGGTTAAACATCACAAATTACCAGTGATGGCTGTGATAAAATGGAGACAGATGGGTAAGGGGGAATATTTTTGAAAGGCTTTCCAATATCCTATTTCAGCAACGATCAACTCCATGTCCCAGTTTAGGAAGTCCTTGGGTTTGAGTGGGTGCCCAGACTGGCTAAAACTGCTTGCCTGCTTTCCTAAACAGAGCCAGAGCAGTTTGCTGAATCACTGTAAGAGAAGCAGCAGCTCTCCTAACCAAAAATAAAAATGCTGTAAATGATATTAAAAGATCAAAGTAGTCTTCATAGGATGTAGTCAGATGGGAAAATGGTATTATTTGGGGGGGGGGGGGGAATGGGGATGCCCCCCAGCCAAGACCAATGAACATGTAAAGGGAATTTTATGCAAAAATTTCTCAAAAAAAAAAAAAAATGAAGGCATAAAGAAAAGACTTTTCTACCAGACAAGGTGAAATAGAATCTAGACAACAGGAAGAGCCGCATTGAGATCTGCGTTGTGGTAGGCAAGACAATGAATCACACCACCTGCCTGTTGTTGCTAAATGAGTAGCAGGTCACACTTTGACCAGAAACATACGTTTGGGAGGTGAGACCGTTTGCCTGTTGCCGTGTGGCTCTGTGGGCTGGAAGGAACTCAGCAGTTAATCCCTGCAGGCGAGTCCCCTATGTATTGCAAAGGTGCTGGCGGAGCGTCCTGTTGGGCATTGTGCGCTGTTGGGTAGGCGTGGGATTAGGGACTGGCATGGTGAGATGGGATCTCGGAGCGTGGTATCAAGGGGCAGGCAGCGCAGATGACCGCAGTCTTCCTCTCCGTCCCATTCTTGCTCTGAATAGAAAGTAATGGCAAAATGTGGCAACTGCAGAATTGAGTTTAAATTTCAACGAGCAAGCCATGAGGCCGTCCCCTCAGCCCTCTCAAAATACAATACGCCATTTGCATTTTATACTCTGCAACTGCAGCTGTGGGTCCTTCATTGCCTTTTTGCCCTGAATCTTGCCCCAGTTGAGCGTTGCACAGCGGCCGCTGCTGGGTCCAAGGCTTCAAGGCTCGACCTGCGCGGCATGACTGCTGTTTCATGGACAACTTTTACCTCTCGTGGCACAGCTGGTTTTGGCCCTTTCTAAGGGACGTGCCTGTGCAGGGCTTTTGGGTTTTGCTGTGATGATGTGCTTATGGTAAGGCTGAGTGCCACCAGGCTGAGATAGGTTTTCCTCTCTTTTTGCTAGTAGCGCAGAGATGCCGTTGCAGGGGACTGCCATCGAGTGCTTCTGGTCCTGAGCAAGCAATAGGACTTTTTTGGCTGATCTTAAGTTTTGAACAGAGTTGACTCTAGGTGAGAGTGTTTCAGGAAACTATCAGAGTGGCCTTGAGATGGTTTAACTAGTTTTTAGTGAAGAACTAACGGTTTAAAATTATTTAAAAGAAAGCCCAACAACAAAACTATTATAAAAAGATGGCAGGCAGTGAATTTTGCTTTGCAGACAGTCTTGTGCATGTTTCAGTAGAAATTAGAAAGCTCTTGAATCTAACCACCAGTGATTTTGGAGAAGACCAGTTATTTCCTTTCCTCTCAATATCTTTGCTCTGCACTGTCATTTCAGCAGCTCAGCGGTGTTCCCGAAGGAAATCTCTCTTAGTGCCCTGGAGAAGTTTCTTACCTGCTGTTGCACTAGGCAATGCAGAAGCAGAACCTGCGAGCTGTGTCCACCCCACCTCTCCTCCCACAGCGGTTTGTGAGAGAAGATTTTAGGAAACATTGGCCAGATTTTCCTGGGGAGGGGAAAAGGGCTGATGAAAGCCAAAGGAGAGGTGAGACGTGGCGTTAGTTGGCTGAAGCTGCAGCAGTGTATCCCGCAGGTTCGGATGCTGGACAGGCACCAGAGCTCAGGTCTTTTATTTCTAACTGCTTGATTCAGCAGAGATTTTCATGGGTCGGTCCGTCTGTCTCGCCGTCCCACAGGCTGTCTCACCAGCTACCTCTTGGCAGCAGGACCATACACAAGCATGTGACGATGTACATGCACGCAAAGCCTAGAGTCACCTTCTCTAAGACTTATAAAATTATTATGTCTCTGTTATCACCCTGGAAATAGATTAAAATCAAAGGTTGACCCAAGCCTTGACCGATCACACTTGGGTGGAGCACCCAGCTCCTGCTGGTGGCAGCGGGGTGGCTTGCCACCTCCAGCCTGAGCGTTTGGGGCTGTTGACAGATATTTCAGCAAAAGAATATTTTCTATTTTGACATTCTAATGTTTTTTCTTGGATTTTCTGCACTGTGTGCCTCCCTGTATGGTGGGTCAGACAAGTCTTGGAAAATAAGCCATCAGGCTCGGTACCAGAGCAGTCCCCAGAAGGAATTATCAGTACTGTTGTCCCTACTACCCATCTGTCCTGCTACAGCAATGCAATTAAAAAAAAAAAAAAGCTACATCAGGAATACTTCTCACTTAGAAAGCTGATAACAAAAGTTTAATTAAGTGCAGCCCAGGATAAGCATTTGCTTTGCACCTTTGAGCTGGAGAAGGTGTGAGGGTGAAAAGCATCTCTGGAGATGGCAAGCGAGTGAGGGGATTGCTGGAGTGGGTATTTTTATACCTGACACTCCTGCCTAGGTGTCTGAGAGAAATGTTTTGGGTTAAATCTGTCAAGCCTCAGCAAATAACTCATTTCTCTCAAGCCTGAAACAGGGCAAGTGTTTGAGGTGAGATGATTCTCCTAGAGTGCCCTTCCAGGTGAAACTTTTCAGTGCTGCCTGGTTGAAGATTGGCACCCCACTGCTTCCCTATTGAAATTCAATCGGGGAAAGCCATGGGATGCCAGCACTTCTGTTCCTCACCAGTGTCACTTGGCTGCCTTGTTTGCTGTGGATTTGCTGCAGTGCGAGTGGTCTTGTCTCTGAAGCTATGGCAGAAAACTACTTCTAGGACTCTGCCTCTTTTGCCAGCGGCTCACAAATTTTGGGGGCCATGCAAAAGCAAGCAGATGTGTGTGGTTATTGCTGGCTAGGCTGCGAGGAGCAGAGTGTGCCCCAGCTCCCTGGGAGTCACCAAGGGCTCTGCTGAAGAGAACCCAGCTGGCACGGATCCTATAGCACAGCTGGGAATGACATCCTACGTAGTGTTTACTTTTGAAGATAGGAGCTGAAACGGGAGCTAAGTACACAAAATGTTGTGTCGCCATGCGTATGCCTTTATGCAACTGCAATCAATGCTGGCTACCCAAAGCTTTGTGTCCTGTGTGTTTAAGCTTGGCCTAGAAGTCCTGCAAGCCCAAAAGAGTATGGGCAATAACCTGATGGATCTCGGCACAGCTGCCCTATTAACTGCCCCCTCCACTGGAGCGGCTACTTGTATTATTTCCTCTCTTTAGGAGCATTACAGTTAAGGGGACCTCTTAAAAGAGAGTTGGTTATAGTGTTAGAAGCCACAGACACAGGTTCAATCCCAGCTGTTCAGCCCGCAGCATCCCTCTCATCCCAGAACGTGTGTGAAGTGAGAAGTGACTACAGCAGTTACTGT
>VZTL01014602.1:320-10849 GCA_013400535.1 Scopus umbretta
TTTTGATTATTCCAAAATGCTGTCTACGCAAAGGTTACTGGGCAAAACCAAACTTAAGGCAAAAGAGATTAATTCCCATGTTTATATACCACTATATGTGCTCTCTACACATCAGGCTGTGTAATGATGCGACTGACCTCTAAGTGTGGGAGTGCAAATAGATATAATGGAACACCATCTTTCTACGGGAGAAACCTTCTCCTGGAAAACAGACAAGCCAGGCAGTGTGCATTTTAATTAAAATCACATCCTGGGCATTTAAGTTTTCAAAAATTATTAGTATGACAGAGGTTACTTTTTCTTGTGACTACTATTATTACTGTCAGGCTGCCTGTTTCAAGTGGGGGGCTGAAGGTTACATATGGGATGGGGGAATGTAAAGATTCTTGGAAGGGGTTAGTACACAGGGCCGTAGCCTTGGAATGCTCTTTGTTGGCTAGCGGTCTCTTGCTGTCTTGTCTACAGCTGTGCAAAAGACCCCTTAGGACATTATGTATAGCCCTCAGCAGTGACTGCAGTGCTATAAATTGCAGGTGACTCTGGTCAAATCCAATTTCTCTTCCTGAACGGAGCACATGTTATCACTGCTGCATATTCCTTGCCAAGGTAAACAAGGATAACGACTTTATGAATTATTATAGAGAATTTCTTTCAAATTTATTCTTGGTATTGTTGTATTTCTTTAAATAATTTTGCACTGTTTGCATTTCTGCATTTGTAATTGAAGCTAATGGGGCATGATGGAATAAGATGACATGTGGGTGTATATACATAGTCTTACAGATTAAAAGATGAGCTGTTTAGCTTAGTAAAGGACCACACTTGTCTTTCATGTAGCAAACTTAAGACTCACAAAAAAGCTTTCTAGGAATGTCTTCATTTTTTTTACTATTCACACTGACATTCCTATGATTCATCGATGTGCATTTTACAAATAAAGCTGCACCACAAAAGGATGAAATGACCTACCCAAGCCTGTACAAAAAGTTGTGGTGCCGTCAGCAGTTGACTCATACTCCTAAATCTCTGTTCCATTCTATTGTATTATTCCTTGGCACCTAACTAACGTTTGTGCCTTGAAAAGCCTTCCGTTCTGGAAACAAGTTCTGTTTCAGCTCTGAGGAGCACAACCACTTTAAAAACAGAGAAGAAAAAAGAATATCTTTGGGGAAAAGTATAAAAAAGGCACAAGAAAAACAAATTATTTCATAGTTTAAAATTCCATTTTGAAGTGCATTTTGGTGATTATCAGATAAATCCCTAAGAACAGAATTGGAATGACACTGTATATGTGCTTGAAGCAGTTCTCTCTTTAATGGATCTTTTGGAACTTGGGTAAGTTGCCATGAGAAGCCCTTTTTTATCATGATGTACTGTAAATATTTTAGTACTGAAATTGGCTTTTAATAAAATTAACTGCAAGTTGAAAATATTTAATGGACTCCATGGCAGTAAAATTAAGAAGAATGTCATTTTGTCTCTTTAATGTGCCCCCAAACATTCTTGCAATGAATTAGAACGTTGATTGTTATTTTTCAGCTTAGGGCTTGGCAGGTGTGTAACACAACTCCTGATAGCAGGACAGCAGATTACATTCTCCTATAAAACCATTTCTAAGGGACTTGGCACAAAAACTGTTATTGCATGTCTGCAGGTGTTTAGTAATTGGATTAATGCAGAGTAGAAGGAATGTCTGATGCCCCAACACTGAGAAATGCTGAGGAAAGACACATTCATTTCTGATAGTAACCTGGAATGTATGATGACAGCCTGTTCACACACACAGAGCCAGATCTAAGCCTGCAAGTTTAAAATTAACTGCTGTGAGCAATCACCTTCCAGAGAAAAGTTTATCCAAACCTAAATACAATAACAGGAGCTCTGTAAGTAAGGAGGTAGGGAGCTTTGGGCTATGTTTTGATCCTATTCCAAAAGCAACTTGCATAACCTTAGCAAAAGTCCTTATATCATGCATATCACGGATCCCTGAAATCCTAGGTGTCTAATAAAAATGTCCTTGATAAACATATAGACCCTCAAAATTCTGTAAAGGTATAGAGAATATAATACAATCTCAGATCAAGGGCTTTCAGGATAAATTGATGTTCTTTTAAATATCTTGATCATGTATGAGAAAGGCTTTTGTAATGGCCAGGGACCAAAGACATAAATCTTCCTATACTGATGAAAATATTAAACTAAGAAGTCCATTTGAACTAGTAAACACTAGAAACAAATTTCGAAAAGGGTCTCAGCTTAGGCCCTGTCAGTGCTCAGAAAAACACTTGCATGTAATCTTTGGGTTCACTGTTTCAATGTATAGCTGAGAGGTTGTCCTTGAAAATTCACTTGAGCATGTGTACTGTTTTAGAAAGCATCTTTTGCACATATGGTTTATAGATTAACTTTAACAGCAGAGGGATTTAGGGATAAAAACAATTCTTTGTGTTACCCCGTGCTGGGAAAGCAGGATGCCTGAGAAACAGTGCTGTGCTGCTAGGACTTCTGGGAGGATACAAGTGATGTGGGTCCAGTGAGGACATTTTAGGAAGTATTATCTTTTTTACCTGTCAGACTATTATTATCCAGGTCTACACTGTGATGAAAAAAGGTACTGAGGTAACTGACCAGTGTGCTTTTTGTCTGTCTGGTTCCTCTGGAAGCAGTACTAACTAGATACAGGTAGGAGAGACTAATGTCCTGTAACCAGACTGTTGGCTACTTAGAAAAGCCACCATGTTTTCGTAATGTTCATGACTTACACTTACTGGGGTTTCCACAGCGCTTCTTCCAGACCATGGAGATGTCTATGGTGAGGATCTAAGTCCTTTTGGTTTTTGCTCCATCTCACTGGCCTTTATGAACAAAGATGAGAAGTGAGTACAACTCCATGTCATTTCCTTATGTTGGTTGGTTAGAACTGCAATTTACTGAAATAAGCAGTGGATTAATTTCAAGATTAAGTGAAATTTGCAGTTCTTTATATTGTCCCTATGAATATACTAGCAAATAAGGATCCTAAGGAAGGAGAATATATTCTTAAGACTAAAATAGACACAGAACATTTTCATTACACCACATTGCCTATGGAAAAGATAAATTTTCCTTGGGGAATTTAATTAAAATATCCCTACCTTTTGGGAATAACACTTGAATATTTTACCAGAATCATAAAAGCTTTGTCCTATGCTATGAACGATGTTTCACTGGGGATCAGGATTTTTATGACCGTGGAGCAAATGGCAGCCTCATGGAGGTCATTGAGAACTCTGCACTGACTTCCAGATGCAACAGTCACAAGTCAATCCCACTGCAGTTAAAGTTGTCAAACAACTTCCGTTATAGCTTTGTCTTTTACATGCACACAGCTTTCTCCAGGCTTGATCTCTATCAGAAGGCTTATTGTTGAGGACATGGACAACAGAGAATTGACTGCATGTATAATAGAGCTCATATTGCACAGATAAATACACATGCACAATCTACTGCTTTAAAAGTTCTTTAGGATTAAAGGCTCAGCTTCCCTGAAGGTCAGAGAATGCCATATCACCATTCTCTTCACAGAGGTAGCTCTGCCTCAGTTTAGATCCTTTCTGTTCATTGCATGTGTCAGGCTCTAGCGTGGAGGGTCCATTTCATGTGGTGTGGGGAATGCTTCATTTGAATTTTTCCAGCTTTCAGATGTTTGACTTTGGAGCTTTAACACTCCTTGCTCATCAGCTTTTATGAATTTAATTTCTTTTTCTTTTTTTTTTTTTTCTCAGAGCAGGAAAATTAAAAAAAGTCTGTGGTGAATCCACAAGCTTCAGCATTGCATTCCTGTGGCACAGAACTGCTGTGCTGAATGATGATGCTGACCATATAGGCTGACAGCAGGCTGTTCTAACAGGGAAATTAATATTGCTTGAATGACTCAGGGAATAATAAAAGCAACCAGTTCTGCATCTAACTATCCCTTCCCCCAGAAAGGTGATGGTGTTTCTGTCTAAGAGTTTCCAGTTTTACTGCTCAAAATTTGTTTATCCCCTGAAAAACAACTTTGAACAATTTCTGAGAAAGTCTCTGAAGCCCAGAGTTCCCTGCAGGTGAGGGAATGGTTGTGTACTAACAAAGCATCCCAACAGTGGGAGCTAAAAGGACACAAAGGGATAAGTTTGCAGATGTTTGCCCTGTTTGTATGCTCACTATGAATTCACTCACAGCCTGTTTTTGAACGCAGGAAAATAAGCTGCCTGGACCTTTGGTCGGACTCAATACACACGATTATGTTCTTATGTGAGTCTGAAAGTTAGAGGGTTCAGACAAAACCAGTTGCTTCAACTCCCTTTATTGTCAGTGGAGACAGTGATTAACGCTACTTTTCTTGAACACCTGGCTCTGGAGTTGCCTTCTACAGATACCTGTACTTCTCCACGACTAGAAGGGATCTTTGCATAAGTCTTAAGTCTGCCTGAGACTAGAACCAGACTTTCAGACTATTGCATTAACTGATCTGAATCTCCTTCCAGCCCACAATATCAGGAAGGACTCATTATGTATTGTTACAGTGAAACAATACCTTCTCCTCCGAATTCATATTTTATACTACTGAAACAACTGCGGACACAGTAACATTAGGTAAGGCTCACATCTCTTCACACAGCTATGCAAGAAAATTCTGCAGCCTCATGAGCAGATCTTGATATTTTTGCTCTCTGTGAATAGAAGCATTGTCCATCTGTAGTTTCACTGATTTGAGGGAGCGTCCTCTGGGAGAAGACTGTGCTTCAGTGTAGCAGGGCTGATTCACCTACCCTGTTTGTGCATTTACTGAAGGGAATTACAGACAGTATTACTCAAGAAAACCAGTATTCACTACCCTTACCAGTTAGTTGTCCTTTCACATTAATATCACTATTAAAATAGAAAGACCTCACTAGAAGATCCTAGTACTGCAGCAGACAGTTTTAACCATTGTCCAATTCTATATCTAGTTTGTTTTTTCACACTGTACTTGGAGAAGATGATTGCAAATTATGAAGTTTTACAAAGTAATTTTTTCCACAAGTGGAAGAAGAAATGCAGACCTCACTCCAAGGATAGATGCCATGATTGTTCTTTAACTGTATACATACTTTTTAGGAAGAAATATGGGCAAAATAGATTGTCAGCTTGAAGTATTGAGTATTGTGCCTTGTATTTGTAAAGGATCATTAACTATGTTATGGAATATACCTTTGTGTTTTTTTTAAAGAAGTTTGAAATTCCTTCCATGCCACAGTTTGCTGTAGTTTCTTTCTTTTACTTTTGCATTTAAAGAAATGCAGTAAATAAAGAGACATGCCAACTAGAGGTAGAGATGTGTTTAGATCTATAACCTTACAGGTTCAGGAAGACTTCAAAGTTGAAACTAGTAGGATCTGGTTACATTTAATCACAGAGGATAAATTTATGCCTGTAAGCCAAAACCTTTGGTCAGTCTCTGTTTTTTCCTATTGGCTAAGAGAGAGACTTGTGTTACTCATCTATCATGCAGTCACACTGAATAAAATTCTCTTTCTTTTGTTTTTCATTTGTTTTACTGGATACTTACATGCTCAACAAAGATGGGAGTTATCGAAATTGACTGTTTGCCTACCTGCAGAAGACAAATAACTTTTTAAAAATTCTATCCGCTGTGCTAATGCAAAGGATGGTGGCTGTTGGGGCTGCTGTCAAAGCTGAAAAGTAGAATAGCTGTTACTCACTTAGCAACTGAATTGAGAAAATGTTCAATTATTAACACCACGTTTGTGTAGCCACAATGCAGAACTCTGGGGCTACATTTATACCAGGAAATAAAATGGACCAGGGCTATCCTCTGGCTCTGTGGCCTATTGACATGAGTGAGCTCATGATCAGCCAGATGAACTCTTTTTCTTTCCAAAACTGTGTGGCTACCTTCAAAGAGGCTGTTGTTTTTTGGGTTAGCTAAGACCTGAAAACTGTGCCCAGGCATTATCTGGAAGAGTATTGCTTTGGATCAAAATGTTGCCAAGAGGTGTACTAGTAATTCAACATCATGACCTGGCCCTGTTTAGTATGCTAATACAGAAGCAGTAAAAAATGCTAGGTGCTGTACAGAGCCAGAAACCAGCACAATGCCAGTCAGACCTTGATATAAGCAGCAATACTGAGAGAAGAATTATATATAATTCTGGGTTCTGCAAAGATATACATAATTTTCCTTGTGCATTGCAGAATGGAATAAAAAGAAACTAAGTTTCTTCTAGAATTTGGAAAAAGATGTGTGCTCTTGCTAATGCTCTTAAAAGTCTGGGAGGGAGAATTTACTTTCTGTCATTCAAAAGTGTTCCTTTTATCAAAGAAAGGCAGTATGTGTACAATATATTACAAGTTTGTCATTAAAATCCAGCTTCACAAAACCAGAACAATAGAAAGCATTCTCTTCTCCCCAGATTATGAGGGTTTCAAATTTCAGTCTGAATGAATAGTTCTGTTTCCCACCCAAACATATTTCTTGGACAACTCCTGGAAACCTGATACCTGAACATGGCTCTTTATGGGAGCTCTTCTGATTTTCTGTACCAGTCTACACCTGAGGCTACACTGGAATACATGGCTCTTCATAGCTGGAACTGTGAAGCTATGTATATGCGTCTTGTATGTCTTCATTATACAGTGCCCTTAGATATTACATTTAACTTCCATTTTTAACACAATTGCTGTACTGAATTTCGGTGGTGTGTTCAGTGTGGGCCAGCTGCTTTTATGGTGAAGGAACTAAAGCTCAGGTTTCTGTTTCACCTGATTGGGCAACCTCTGGATCCCATCCTCATTTTACCATGAGGTCAAATCCCTCAAATGGACCAAGCTTTTCTGGGCACAAGCAGATAATTGTGGGAAGACACCAGAGAATAGTCAAGTGCCTCAATTTGTTGTGAAACAGTGAGTACCTTCGGTTGCTTCAGGACAAAGTGCCTCCAGATTTTGCCTGTGAATAAGTCCAGCCCTAAGAAGGACTCAGTAACTTGGCTATAATTTTGTTACTGCTGGTTAAACTAATTTAGCCACAGAGATGTTAGTACTGGTTACCTGAATTAATTCTACAACAAATACGTTCTCTTCAGATTTTCAGGAAGCAATTCCTGACTTTGAGGTGAGAAAAATTTGGGTGCTGGGCTTCTGAAGGAAAAAAAAAAAAGGGTGCTGGGCTTCTGAAGTTCCTTTGGTAAAATAGAGGATATTGCTACTGAAATTACTGGCTTCAGTTGGCCCATCCTTGGAGGGCTCTTATTGCTAGCTGATACTTACCCCAGGTGGCATTAAAACTTCCATTCTTAGATGTGTGGTGTGACATCCTAACCAAAGGCAATCTGATGTTAAAAGTACAGCTATACTGGAAAGCAGTGCTTAAAGAAATGCAGGGCACAGCTGGTGTTGAATAAGGCTCTCTTGCATTTCTGCATAACACAGGCTGCAGCCCAAGATGAAGCCACTCGAAAACTTCAGCACAAGGCAAGATACACAAGACTGTATAGCCAATGATAACAGGAAAGTTTAACACTAGATCAACAGAAGTATAATTAACTGTTTCAAGTGGAGACATTACTCTTCATTTCCTGCCCTCAGCTTGTTGCTCTGAACTGTTAAACAATAGCTGTGTTTCATGCAAGAAGGGTTGGGTTTCAGGGGCTGGTGAAATCGTTCCCCTGTGGGACGAGATCCAAAGGCATCTGATGGATTCACTGGGAGTGCCACTGGGCTGCTTCAGGTGGGCCAAGACAGTCTAACAAACACAGTAGCTTATTTGACAAAAAAAAGACATTAGAATTATTTCAGCAGTGGTTTTGTCCAGCTGATTTCAGTCCTTTTGAGTCACATAGGCTTTATACCAACTGTACTAAAACAGAATCTAGACGTCCCTTTCCTTTTTTTCTGGTGAGCTCCAAATTTCTAAAATGAGGAGAGATTTCCCCTTTCTTTTCCATACTAGTCTCTGTGCACAACTCTTCCTTTTTCTCCTCACTTTGCCAGTCTCTTTCCCACCTTTCAGTCATACTCTTTCAATAATATTTTTTTCTTTCAGTGTTGTCTCTGCGGCCTACTAGTAACTTCCAGATGTACTAAGCTTTCTTTCCACGTATCCAGACTTTTTCAAGTCCCAGTGGGATTTGCCGTTGGCAAAGATCACTGGCCTATGGAGGCAGGCTGGACACCACCTGAGTCAAATTCCTGGGTTCCAGGTAATGCAGTTAGATTGAGGGAAAATCTGCCCTCTTTCTTTTGGTGATTGCTTATTCTGCAAGTTTTGGCAACATCTGAACTCAGTATTCTGTAGTGAGTCTAAGTGGTCTTCCACCAACTTCATACCCATCCTGCAAAATCAGCAGGAGCTGGCATCATCCTGTGGGGTAAGAAAAATATTTAGAAATGTCAAGTTGAAAAGTTTATAGAATGATATCAATCATTAGATCTTTTGTATAATATATGTGTAGATTGTAGTTATATGCATGTGTACCTTATCATTTTTGCCTGGCATAGTAAACATTTGAGGATTTTTCCAAACTTCCTGTAATTTAAAAATGGCAGACTACAAAAAATATAGGTTATATGCTCCAAACACTTAGATGTTTTCTGCATGCACACATGCTATAGCTGAGACTAATTCTATCTGCAGATGCAAATAACATGACATGCAAAAGGGATTATACATAATTGGAAGATGTGATGTGGAAAATTACTTCTTTCACTGTCACTTTATGCCTTTATTTGTTCTTGAATCTCTTATTAAAAAAAAAAAACAACAAAAAAACCCCAAAAAACCCAACAAACCACACACAAAGAAATAAACTTGTATACTGTACTTCAGAACCTGGAAATCTCCCAAGCCACAGTCTAAAAACTGGCAAAACTATCAGATAAGATTCAACAGAAAAACTACAGTGTGATGATGGGCCAATTTTAGAGACATGACACAAAGCATGTACTTCTGGTAGGATTCATAGATAACAAATTCAATTCCTGCTTCTGCTACAGGTTTTCTATGTTACCTTCAATAATTATTTCTGCTCCTTGGTTTCCCCATTTTGAAAAATAAAAACAACCCACCACCTTTTTTTTTTCCTCACAATTTCTCTGGCTTCACTGTTTATAATACAAGTAAACCTTTGCAAATAACTCTACAAATGAGCAGAATGAATCTTACACCTAACAAGAGTCTATTGTAAATAATATCAAGTTCATGCATTTAGACAGTATATAGGTAGCAACAAAGCATTTTTCTGCAAAGTAGTGTTCTGCTTGGTTATGCAAAACAATGGGTCATTCCTTTCTTGTACCATTTTTTCTTGTCCTCCTTTTAAAAAGTACACAAAAGGCAAAAGGAAAGGTTGCATGGATGGTGTGAACTGGGATGGATAGGACACAAAGATTGGGAAGGAGCTGTGGAAGGTACATAAATGGCTTGGGAACGTGTGTAAAGACTTGCTCTGCGATCTCTAATCTTTAAGTAACGTTAAACAGTCTGCATTAGGTCTTCTTCAGCTGTACCACTCTACACAACAGATGTCGATCCCGTGAATCCTTCAAGTGAAAACATTCCATGATTCATAGAAAATTTATGATTAAAAGATGGTATAAAGATGAGAAACCACCCGCCATTGTGAGCCGCAATGAACATGTGTGCAAAGTTATTGCAAAAGACACTGTGCACTCTACTCCCAGAAAAGGGAAAAAATGTTCCCTTTGGTTGAATAAAATGTATAAATTAAGTAAAGATGGTCCTCTCCTACTGTTTGAGTCTTTCATATCAGTTTACAAGCAGTAAAATCATAAGAGCTCAGCAATAAGTACAACATTAGTTCTACTCATCTGTCAATTTCAAGGAATCAGAGTATATAATTTGTTGAGTAATCCTTCGAATTCCCATCTGAACATTAAAAAAGAAATGCGGTATCACTTCATGTACCTGTCTGTGACTTTTCAGACTGCAAACAATTCTCAGTGCATAGCCTGATTTGGCTGTCTGAAACCATGAGGCAGACATTTGTATTAACAAAGGGTTTGTTTAAACTGCTGTTTTTCTCTAATTAATGCGATGATTCTTCCGCCTCCTGAGGACATATAGAAAAGGCAATGGAGACTAGAATTTTCAGTGTTTCTACTTTGTTTTCCATTCAGGGAGAACAAAAAATGCCATGTGAATTAAGTAACTATGTGAAACTGAAGAAAAGAGCAAAATTCTGAATATTCATTTCATGAATATTTCAAGAAAAGCTAAAATGATATATCGTGAGTTAGGAAAACAAAGTTGAAATATAACTCTGCAAATTTTAACTCAACCTGTCGCTGGCCTTCTGCTTCAGGCTTCCAGAGGCAGCATGGGCTGCCTGTATTCCTGGAGGTCCCCTGCACACCACAGCTGAATTTCTGGGCTGTGAGTAGTGCAGGTCTGCAAGGGAGTAAGAGGAGGTGAGCAAAGATCTCCAAGCAGGCCGAGGACAGCAGTGAGGGTGGGCAGAGCTGGGGGGCAGCAGGGCAGGGCCTGG
>VZTL01014603.1:0-11103 GCA_013400535.1 Scopus umbretta
GAAGGGAAGGGAAGGGAAGGGGCATTGCTTACATCCAGGTCGTCTCTTACCCTGCTGCCAGAAGGAAAGTGTCAAATGCATGGGCACAACAGGAATAAGCAGTACAGAGTATCAGAGACCAAAACTGCAGTTAATGTGATAGCATAAGCACACACATTTGGGACTACATTTTATAGGTTATTCCTAATTTACTAACACTGGTGCCCTGTGGCCTGCTCAGCAGCTGGAAATAGCTACAGGGCAGCAGTACACTAATTATACCTTCATTAGATTGCCTTGACCATGGACTGTATGAAGGACTGGAGTAGAGATAGTTTGCACAGTCCCTTTACACTTCAATAGCAGCATTGCAAGTCCACAAGGCACCTAAAAATAGGGTTCACTGCGTCTTCGCTGATGAACAGATGTTTCAACAATAGCTGTAGATCCTTAGTACCTCCTGTGCTTGTGACAAACTGTACCATGGGCCTCAATAAAGAGAGAAAAGCTGGAACATTCAGCATTAAGTCAAGCCTCCCTCGTGAGCAAAAGGAATAACTCCATTTAATGATAACAGTAAAAATCTCTTATCTGTGTGGATGAGCCAACGGAGGGAGACACGATGATGAAACATGCCTGCCCAATCTGTGGTATTAACGTCTCTCCATCGCATACTAAATACATATGGAAAAGTCCCAGGAGTAAACTTGTAGTTTACAAAAATAATTCATTACAGGGGGAAAAAAAAGGTTTTCATGACAGTGGAAGTGATTTGAAAGTAAACGTCACAACTTTTTTCTTTTTTAAATAGAGAAAAATAATTGAGAAAACTTCATTGACTTTCTAAAGATTATACTAATTGTGGAATTTCTATCTAGTTGTAGTTATAAATCTCAAAGGAACTTGTGGCTGCCCTGTGAAGTAATAGTTCATTTCCTTTAATTTTTAATAACTCACTTATATATGCCAAACTTCATTTCTGTCCCTTAAAGAGGCGTATTAAGATTAGAATGAGAGTTTATCTTTCTAGGACAGTATTGTTCAAATATTGAATTAGTGCTACAGGTTTTATTTGGATTGGCTGCAATCACACCATGCACCGCATCAAATGGCCCTCTTGCACAGCTTTTGACCCAGAAGTATCTTCATTAATAACCCTGCTCTGAGTTGGTGTGATATTACTTACAACAGAGCAACCAGTACAAAATGCAACAGGTTAATCCTCTGAGAATCCCGCAAGCTCAGTGAAATCTCAGAATTAGCCAATAAAACAAAAATTCTCCAGCTGGGGGTAGAGGAGGCATCTATGTATTGGATGTGCAGAGAGTGGATGAGTCAGCTGAGGTGGGATTTGTCCTGTGTATCTCCTGACCCTCCAGGAGTGACACACCTTATTAAGCAGTGCTTCAGCTGGGAACAAGGGAGCACGAACTGGTAGTGAATGTGGAAGGTACTATGGTGATTAAAAAAGAAAAAAAAGAAAGAAAGAAAAAAGAAAGAAAATGGTGGGGGTTTTTTTCTAACACTTGGATTCAACAAGGTACTTGAGCTTACAACTTGTCCCATTAGAGCCAAGTGCATGAAATCCCCGCTGAAGTAATTAGCTTATTGATTTCAACAGGATGAGGACTCTATCCATTGCATCTACTCACCGCCTTGAAGTTACAAATGCATTTAACTACTTTGCTGAACTGGTGCCTAGCAGACTATCTGAATTCTCTCAAAAGCTTTGGATGTACAGATGACTGAAGAAAGTCAGAGATCTTACCAAATTCAGAGGTGGATCTTTCCCACACTTAAAAAAGGGAAAGGTGTGTGTGGGGGTATAAAATAACAGATAGAAGGTAAAATTCTTACGATGAAAGGATAGTCCTCTTGTGATCGACATAATCCCCAGGCTCAGTCTTTACATCAGTCTTACTAAGTGTTAAGAAAACATTTATCTTTTACATGACTGACCCTCATGGGAAAATCCTACAGGCTTCCAAAACAGACCACTGCAAGTGATAAACATAAAATTATTCCTCCTTTTCACTGAAAAATCTTTTCAAAATAAACAGTGGAGTATAGGCAAGCTAATTTCACCGAATTCCTCATGAATGTTTATTTTTCCCCCTTAGAGTTTTTTGTAAACCACAGAGAGCATTTCAGTGATTTATACCTTAATGCTTTCATTTTCAGGCCAAATTCTAAAAATCTTCCAAATGATGAAAAACAGATGATATACAGGGATGTCAGCAACTCAAGTTCTAGCACAAAAACTGTGCCAGCCTTTTTTATTATGAAAAACTGAACTTGCATGTTTACAAAGACTTCCAGGTTTCACTAAAAAAAGGATTCTAGTTCCTTTGGCTACCTACTAGAATAAAAAATTCTAAACTTCCAAAAATGATCAACCAAACAAAAGAACCCAGTCCCATTAGGCCCAAACATTTCAAAACAGTCAGTCAGACACCCAAAAAAAAAAGAGGTGGGAGACTTGAAGTGGGAGCTATCTTTTGAGAGCTGCTGTTTGGCAAGCAAAACAGTTTCTTCCCATTTTGAGCTGCCTGTCACAACACAGGGTCAGAAATGAAAACACAAAGGGCTAAAGAAGAGGCGCCCTGTGTTTTAATTCTGGTGCTGACAAGGGTTTCCTCTGCAGCCATCATCAAGAGCAAATACTGCTCTGGTCGTAAATCTGATCGCACATTCTCCACTGAAGGATATGACCTGGGACAATAGGCATGGAACAAAAAACAACTGGAAGTTCAAACATTTCACAAAGGTCACATTTCAAATACCAGCTCTCTCACCAGCAGATCTTACAATGAAAACGTGGTCCTAGATATTCCTCTAAGCTGTGGTTAATCACCCCCTTCCTCAGAGAGAGTTGGATACCTGTCCTGCAGAGGTTTTCCCAGGCTGAAGCACAGATAGCATGCTTCCACAGGTACTGCAGATGCTAAAGCCCACGGATTAAAAGGTTGAACTGCTATTCACCTCTTAGACAGAATGAAAGAGAAACGGTTTGAGTCTAATTATCAGTCTTGCCCTTATCAGTGACATGTTTAGAGCCAGCCCCCAGCACTCAGCACCAGCATCCCCAGGCTCTGCTCCATGTGCTCATTCAGGAACACTCTCCCGGTCAGAAGCCACAACTCAAGCCAAATGGGAAAAATAATTACCAAATCAGGTCTCTGGCATCGTATCAGAAGTGACAGAGCCGGAAGCACAAAATGGCAACTGCCAGGTAAATTGTAGTTTTACATATTGTCCCAAAGTGCTCCAATCATAGGAAATTTTGAACGTTACGTCAATGAAGAGGAACACAATTTTATTTTAAGCAGAGTATCATACAACTGTTGTGCAGACACAGAACCATCCCCAGCCCATATGCTGCTTCACATATTTACTGTGGGATGCCTGAAAGTGTCTAATTTTAATTATTTGGAATCTGCAGCGAATGCCAAGCTTCCTGATTTTTCTTTTATTCACTATGAACTCCAGAGGCTACATCACTATATTCCTAACTCTTAAAATGTTAATTCTACTCTTTGGTGCACTCACCCTCCACCCCATATTCTCGTATCAAGTGAATCAGCTTAAGGGACATTCTTCCTTTAATGAACAAAAAAGGCATTCTTTAAGGTCAGCTGCTTTTTCAAAAGTGCTACTGGATATAAAGTACTCCACGTCAAACGCCATACTTAGATACACTACACATGGCTTTTTCTTCAGTTTTGCAGGCTGAGGCATGCACATGATTTTTATGTATTCTCTGCCTCTTTTCCTCCCATTCTCTCTGTCTGCCTTCCTTCCTTCCTGGCCACATTGTGCAACCCCTAGACTTAAAACAAAACAAAAAACCCACCCCAAAACCTTACCCCCTCCAACATACATTAAGTTCATGTAAATAACACCTGGTATTTCAGTGGTCACTGAACAGGCTGTTGCATCCTCATTATCTCCGGTAAGATTTTTCCACCTACTCTCTTGCAAATAGCCACCCACTGCCTGTAATGGGATCACAGTTCTCTAAAGTTTTCATTTACTTTTTCCTCCACTTACTTTTGAAGTCCTTAGAAACATACCTTTTATTTTGTTTGTTTTTCCTAAATAAAAGTTGCCTTAGAGTAAGTCATTCTGAAGACATTTACCAAGAAACTTCATACACTTCGCAGTGTAATGTAGCACCACTGCATCTGAGATTTCTTCTTCTGCTTAAGCCAATATTCCATTTTACTTCCCTCAAAGACTTACCTAGGAAAATATGGACCAATCACCATGGCTGAATATTTTATCAATGAGCTTTCGTAAACACTGTGGGCCAAATCTGGGTGTAAGTCCCTTCATTTCCACTGAATATTCAACTGGCCCTCCAGTATTAATTTGAAAGAACAGCTGGACTATTTGTCCTCTTTGCTCCATTATTTACCTGGAATCTGGGATTATTTCACATCAGTTCACAGCTGCTGGCCATGCAGTGCTGTGGCAAGAGCAAAGGCAGCATCCAGAACCACCCCTGACAGCATGCAGCTACCGATATCTCTGCCCAGAGAGCTCCCCAGGGCTCAAAAGTTACCTGGGGGCCATGATAAACACAAGGCACAATGTGGTAGAGAACACTAAGCTGGAAATTAGCCCACAGAAAATCCAGAGCATGACGGCCAGACAGTTTTGAGGCCTCCTGGAAGCAAATACGAAGAGCACTGGCAGAAACACAGAGTCAAATTTGGATTCTGCAGAAGCAAGACGTTTCATACTGACTCCCACCTCTGAGGAGCTCTGGGGTTTGAGGCTGGAGCTGAAGACACTGACCGGACGTCTCCAATTCCTCTGAGTGACAGAAGGCAAAATGCTGCCGCTTGGTTAGGTAGGGAGATAGTGTTGTTGCGGGCAAACCTTGGAGCATCTGTTGCACAGAAAACACGCTGCAGTCCTCGCGGTCCCTAGCCTGGCAGGAAGCTGCAGGAGCAGACGCAGCACAGGGAAACTGATAAAAGGTCAGTCACAAATGATTCAATAGCTTAGAAACTAGCTTCTGAGGAGGAGGGAAGTCTTGAGTTTCTCAACTCAAAGGGCTGGGATGATGCTGAAGGCTGGGAAGGGTGCCTCCAAGCCTTCTTCTGGTGGGGAGCGAAAAGGTGGGCAGGAGGAACAGTCTGAGCACTCAAGCACCCCTGCACCTTTTCCGTCATCCCACAGACACAGCTCCGTTATGTCGCACAAGTCCAAACATAAATCTGTAATCTGTCCAAGAAAAAAACATTTTTAGAAGGGCTAACTATTAAGCACTAGATGCTGAGCAAATAAACAGGAGGAAATGCATATGCATCAGAGGAAATAATGACAGGCTGTAGCTATTGCAAACTAGTGGGAAGGGAAATATAGCTGGAACATTAATGCTGCAACAACTTGCTCTGAACGGGTATCATGAAGGGGGGGAGGAGGAGGAAGGATGTGTTACTTTACATTGGAGATGCTCATGGGATTACAGATGACTCAATCACAGACCTTGAACGCTTATAGATTATACCTGTAGTCCAACTAAGGACGGAGTTTTGGAACATCTCTCACAGGCCCTGAAATCCTAATACTAGAGTGAGATGATAACTCTGCATCTGTTGTTCGTGTGTGGAAAGAAAAACAGGCTAATCACAGATGCACACAGCCTGGAGGATGTTTGCTGAAAACCTCATCTGACTAAAGAAAAAAATTCCCTGGTGTCCTAAAAAGATGATGATTTCTTAAAATAGAAAATTCTAAAACCCTACATGGAATATCTCAATGTTGAATCTCATTTTAATGAGTGAAGAGAGTTAATTAATCACCTAAAAGCTACAGCAACTTAAATATCAATGCTCATGATCTAGTCACACTGACTTTGTTTTAAAATCAGTATATATATTATTGCCTGGTGTTTATTGTCTGTTTGCATAATTGCAGGCGTATGAGTCTAGAAAGTGAAGAGTGAGAGGCATGAAACAAACCACAGAATTGTTTAAAAAGAACCTACTGCATGCCAAAAGGCTCTTCCAAAACTGCGAGAGTTACGCTTGTGAAAAAAAAAACATCCCAGAGAAGACAAAGAGCAGAAACTTCAGAAAGACATGCAGATTTATAAAGAATGGAGAGAGCAGAAAAATTACTGTAAAGAAATGAAGAAGTATAGGCAATCTCTAAAGTAGCAGAGGAGCCAATACAACACTGAGGACTACTAATGGTATTTAGAACAGTAAAAAGGCACTTCTGAAAGCACCCACGCAGATCAAGTCCATTGTTTGGTGCAGATAGTAGGATCAAAAACGATGACACAGGAAAATAAGGATATTTAAAGAACAGCACTATGTGGAATTACTGGGACACATAGTTTGTTGTATTAAAAATGGCTCTTTAAAAAATGTCAACACACAGCTGTTAACAGAAAGACAAAAGCAGATAGGTCGCTAGTGGCCATTTCCAAATTCCAGGGATCGCGTCTTCTTCTAACGCAATTCCATCAGTTTGTCATTTGGGGGTGAGACAACATGAAACTTCTGTGGGAAAAGCTTGCACATAAAAAAAAAAAAAAGACCAATATAGTGCCAAATAATGAAAAGAGAAGGTTATTCTTATGGAACATAGTTGAAGTCACAGTAACATCTTTTGCAATGCAGCTGAATGCAAGGCAGTAACCCTAGCAAAGACCAGTTTGCAGGCTTAAAGCATGCTTTGAAGACTGTGACTTAAGGACTCAGAGCTGGAACAAATTGCTAGAGTTCATTTATGTCTTCTGTGATCGTTACAGATAGCTTCTTCAAAATAGGTACTCAAAGAAAGATACAGGAACAAATAATCCTAGCAAGGCTTCTGTCAAAACCTTGTGCTCAGCCCTCCAAGCCACACTTCAAGAAGGAAGTGAAAATAGTAGAGGGAGCTCAAAAGAAGGCCAAAGAATTGACCCCTGGGCAGGGCAAAGCAAAACAAAGCAAATCTTACATGTGAGGCTGGCAGAGTTCACCCTGCTCAGTGATAAGGTTGAGAGCTGTCATGGTGACTATTTAGGGCCACATTTCAAACTCACAGATAAGTTAAGAGCTGACAGTAGGAATTTCAACCTTCATTTCCCAGCAAAATTTCCCAGCAGTGTTAGTAAATGAACTATAGAACAGTTTACCAAGACAGATGGTCAACTCATTAATGCTTGAAGTTTTCAAAATGAGATTACACACGTTTAAAGAAGACATGCCCAAAAGAGATTTCAGGAAAAAAAGAAAATCTATGGCTCAATCACACAAAATGTCAGGTCAGAGGAGTATAATGACTCCTGCCTGGACTTTAAGTCTACGGATTGGAGTACTTAACCATAAAAAATGAGAAGAATCAAATGTCTCCTTCGAGACATGTTGTGGCAAACAGCACTTGTAAGAGCCACTCCAGTATTGAAAACCATCCAGGTACACACAAACCTTTCCAATGTGTCAGAGCCACTCGCACTCAGCTCTAATTCAATAGCTGTTTACGTTTGTTAAATAAACATACAAAAGACTAGGTGTCAACCTGGCGCTGAAGGTATGGTTTGAACATTTCAGCAGTCACTCTAAAGAATCCCCTGGTCGATCCTTTCCAAAGCAGAGCTCTGAGATTAAGCTAGACAAATGCAAGTCATGTTCACGTGGAAGTGGAACATGAAATCCACTTGCTTTGTTGCTCTGTGGGAAGCCTCCTTCTTATAATGTGATACCCTTTGCTATTGTGTCCATCGTTCCTAACCACATGTGAGCTGGAATAAGGTATTCAAAACCAGCACCTCCTTCCACGCATATAAATGGAAAAGCAATTTTGGAACGAGAAAAGAAAAAAAAAAATCAAAGCAGACATTCCCTAGGTGAACAGGGAAAAAAAAAAAATCTCTTGTCATTCTCCAACAGTAATCAGTCTTACGTCCATGCTTTTTTATTTCCAGAGGAATGAAGGATTCTGGTGCTCTGTCATCATTTTATTTACTTTAGCCCAGGAAGTGTCTGATCTGCTTTAAAAACTCAGGATCAATTCTGTATTAAAACACCATCACTCTGCCTGCTCCTTCAAAGTGCTATAAAATATGCCGAAGGGAACACGAGCATGTTCCCCAGGTACCATGGCTAAAACAAAATCTGCAACAAAGGAGTCTTTTTAGAAAAAGCAACTACCACCTTCCCATTCACTCCTCCTCATGCACCGAGCAGTCTGTATGACATACCTCTTTTGCCTTTTCTGGCTTTAGTCAAGGAGGCTAAAGGTTATGG
The DNA here is from genome assembly GCA_013400535.1 of Scopus umbretta. Classification (NCBI taxonomy): domain Eukaryota; kingdom Metazoa; phylum Chordata; class Aves; order Pelecaniformes; family Scopidae; genus Scopus; species Scopus umbretta. Next base: position 8,229 of record VZTL01014603.1, read on the forward strand.
AAATTACTGGTGGGGTTGACAAAACAGAAGGCAAGCTGCCCTATCTTGAAGGACGACATTTTATGTTCTGTTTAGGTTTGCCCTCACACATGGGGAAACATAATACTTATGGGCTGTCACTTAAATTAAGCCCCAAGCCTAGAGTCAGGTCCACTAGCATGCAAGCTTCTCTTCTTCCTCACCGATGCAGACCTAACAGCTGCACGGGAGCCTGTGTTTTTAATCAACAGTTTACTCCTATATGTTTCTCTAGATAGGAAATATTCACATCCACCCCATTTCACCTGCTGTGTTTTTTTTTTTTTTAAGCACTGTGAAACATGCTGTTCATACCACAGTGTTAAAGGGTCAGACTACCCTCACCTAGAATCGATTCAATGAATTCCACCACAAGCCGAAACACCGTTTAACAAAAAGAAACAAGTCAATAAAAAGAAAAGGGGGAAAAAAAGTACTCAAAGCAAATCTCAAATTCAAGTCATTTGAACAGTGGTTTGACTCAGGTATCGTAACAAAGCATTGCAACAAAACCCACAGGATTTCTATTCACAGTCCTTTTCATTTGAAGAGCTTGAAACAAAGTTCTCACCACCTCTAAAGCTTACTTTCACAAATTATGTTATTGTACCCAAGCTAAGGACACAACCCTCAATTTTAGCATGCTTTCTGGTACGCTTCAAAAATACATGAAACATGAGACTTTAGAGGAATACTGATGTTTGTTACCAGCAAGGAAAAAACCAAACCAACCCCCAAAAAACCCCAAACCCTGCCACTATTTATTGCCAAAACACAGTTTCCCGCAACCCGATTTTACATCAAGTCCATGAACACAGCATGTCAGTTTTTTTCTAAAGTGCAAATATACTTACGAAAGGACATTCCCAATGTAGGCATAATATGAACAGCAGTAGGGAGTAGTCCCATCACAGCAGTAAGCTTTGCAGTCATTATCACACTGAGCCAGACAATCTTCTGCTGAATAAAAATAACATTCATGCGGTCAAACGGCAGCAACAACAAACTGCTTTAAAGAAAATGCAATCTAACAGTTTTATACAATCACAGGACTTCACTTGAGGCGCGACCTGACCCCGTAATCCAAATGGCAGCCCATTCCCACTCATTCTGCATTTCAGTAGGAAGTTCAGAGTTAGGTGCTTTGTGTATGGCTATTTTGTAGCTGGACGTATCAGTTCCTTCTCATATTTAATCATTTAAAATAAAAAGAGCATTTTGAGATGTCAGGACACCACGGATCACCTTTTTCCATTCCAGCAAAGAGTCCAGAGAGAAACCTGAGGCCAGGCTGCCAGTCTCGCTGAGCTGCAGGAGAGGAGAAGGAAGCTGCCTGGGAATGGGCTACCTCCCCCAGTCCCTGCCCAGCCCCAGCCCCGGGTGTAAATTAGAGCTGCCGGGGGGCTCTCTCATCCCCTGCCAGCTGGCAGCGGCTCCCCTGGCTCCGCTCCAGCTCTAAGGCTGCGGCCAGCGTGGCACGGTGGCACCCAGCATGGGGACCAGCGGTGTCCTCTCTGCCCCATCGCCACGACAGAGACTGTCCTGCCCCGCCAGGGCCGCAAACATTACCAGCAGCGATGCTCTGCCAGACGGAGGAACAACACAAATTGTGAAACAACAGGAAGAGAAGTCTGTACAATTAGGAAACATGGAAGAACATGCATAGAATCATAGAACCCTTAAGGTTGGAAAAGACCTCTGAGATCATCTAGCCCAACCGACAAACCAACACCACCATGCCTACTAAACCATGTCCTGAAGTGCCACATCTACATGTTTGTTTGGACACCTCCAGGGATGGTAACTCCGCCACCTCCCTGGGCAGCCCGTTCCGATGTTTGACCATTCCTTCAGTAAAGAAATTTTTCCTAATATCCAATCTAAACCTCCCCTGGTGCAACTTGAGGCCATCTCCTCTCGTCCTATCGCTAGTTACTTGGGAGAAGAGACCAACACCCTCCTCACTACACCCTCCTTTCAGCATCCTTTGATTGCTGTGAGGAGGTTATTTCAAAAGCTATCGACCTCTTGTCTCTGGGTACTGCTACTGCACTGTAAAAGCATCCTCGACAGTCCCGCTCTGCCCCAGTCTCATCCTGGTCTCTCCTTCCCCACCTCCGAGACCTCAGCTGCAGCCTGGATGAACCCAAACAGACGCCCTGCCCGGCACACTGTCACCCTTGGTGACCTCTTCGGTCACGCAAGTGCACGCCGCCACAGCAGAGACCCAAAAGCGAAGACGACAAACTATGCTGCTGCATTCCCGATAACGCCGTGGCTCCCGTTCCCCAGGCAGCAGATCGTGCTAAGGGGTGTCCCGCTCTCCCTGTAGGTTCTGCTCCCATTCTCGTTCCTTACTGCTTTTCACCCATGCCGGCCCAGCTTTTGGTGTGCCAGGATCCAGGCAACCCCACCTCACCTCAGCTGCTGCCCTCCCACACACCTCTGGCTGCAAATTCCCACCTCGCGCCGAGGCTCCTTTGCACGCTGACCACGTAGTGAACGGCTCGGGCTGCTGATCCGTCCCAGCACCCAGCACCTTAATCTTGCTCGTTAGACTCTAGCAGGTCAGCTCTCTGAACCTGCCCGCCCTTGGTCTCCGCTTCGAAACCACCCAGCTGAGGGCGAGGGCCGGAGAGGGCTGCGCGACGTGATGCAGCGAGCCCCTGCAATTACCCCTGCATTAAAGGAACGCACACGCACACAAAAAGGGAGCAACGGACCCATCGGTCTGAAGCCCGCCAACCCCCCCAAGAAGTGAGCTGGGGCAGCCGGAGCGGACGGCCGTCTCCAGAAGGAGAAGGGAGGCCGGCAACTGCGCACGGGCCCCGCCGTGAAGGAGCAGCAACGTGGGGCG
>VZTL01014603.1:11351-59756 GCA_013400535.1 Scopus umbretta
TCGGCCCCCGCTCGGCCGGGCCCGGGCCCGCGGGGGGGAGCCCCCGAAGGGCTGCGGAAGGGCTGCCCCCGTCTTCCTCCCGCTGCCGCGGGCAGGCGCGGTGCTCGAGGGGTTTTCTGCTGGGATTCAGACGGGGATTGTCTGTAAACTGGGATTAAAATCGCGCCGTGTTTGCCAGCGCGGGGGCAGCATCGGGGCGCGGCACGGGGCGCGCTCCGGTGAAGGTGGGACGCCCGCCATGCTGGCGGCCCTGGTGGTGGCAAAGCCCGGCTGCTTCCAGCTTCTCCTTCCCTCAGCGTGGCAGACCGCCTGAGAGCGCCGGGGCTGGCTCGGCCGGCTGCTGCCGCCGGCAGCCACGGCGTGAGCGGGCCGCTGCCTAGAAAACCCGAACACGCTCGTCCGCGCTCTTCGCTAATAAAGATCTTCCGTGACCAGGCCAGAACCGGACTGGGACGGTATTTTCCAAGAGTCGTTTCTGGTAACTCCTTTTAAACGCTGCCGTAACTAACCCTGCGCGAGGATTCCCACAGACGGGGCCCGGAGGCCCAGGTGTTTACCCCGTGGTCTCCCGAAACGCAAGGCTCAGCTCTGACTTTGCGGGAAGAGCTGCGAGTCGAGGAATGCCCTTTGAAGGGCTGAAGTACGCGCACAAAAATGAGAAGCATCCACAGGTGTTTCTGCTCATAAAGGGCTTCCTGCTGCTGGCGGCTTAGCGGGGAAGGCTGACGCAGAAACATGTAATGCATTTTTTTTAAAAGCTTTACCTATTCCGCACTGACCACAACAGCGAAACCCCGAATCACCACGCCAAATCGCTTGAAGGCCGGTTGTTTTGTTTATCAACGCACAGCCGAGCGGTTTTTTAAATGTGTGCCAGAACCTGACCGTCAACAAAGAAAAACGAGTTTTCGAGTTTTTAACCGCCCTTAGCGTATGCAACAGGCTGAATTAGATGTATAAAAGGAAATTTCAGCTATATGCTAGCTGCTGAGACTAAAACTCAGACCAGGTGGGTAACTTAGTTTCAAAGGAACTGCATCTGCTCCCTGTGTCTTCATCTGGTCGCAGGCCACAGTTTGTCACTGAATGAATCCCTGAAAAAATAATACAGTTTTGCCAATAGATAGCACAGATAGTAAAGGAAAAGAATTCATCGGATAAAGGAGACTCAGATCTGGTAGGTAACTCCCAGAAACTCCAAGTTTTTAATTTTAACTAATCGGCTTCGATCAGCATGCCAGACTGCCTTAGAAAAGCCTTGTTTGTTGGTATTTATTTTCTGTTCTTCCAGTTTTGTTGTTGATTCCTTCCCTTGCAGTCCCCTCCCCTTCATATCTCTCTCAGCAAGTCGCATTTCAGTATTTCCCAAAAATGTTGGGTAAAATTGCCCAGCTGTTGTAAGCCAGCGTAGCACGTATGACTTCAGCACTGATTGGCACATAACAAGCTTACAGACCTTCTGTAGCTGTTACTTCTCTCTCCGTCAGCAGGGGACAAGTCCTTTCAACCTCTCTAACACTCCCCAGACCGAATTATTACTTCCCAGATACTGTCCTTTGGACGAACGATTGGAAGGTCCGTCTGACAAGGAGAAGTATCTCTGTCCTCTTTCCGCTGCTCCCAGCATCATGGAGGGCATTCGTAGAAGGCCGAGAAGAGGGAGGACGATGTCAGAGCAGTATCGTCTGGTGGTGCTGGGGTGAGGTGAAGCTTTCTGGCACCAAAAGCTCTTTCTCGTTCTCTGAAAGAGGTTTTAAAGGAAGAAAGGAAGACTACTTCATAGCAAAGAACAACAAAAGATTAGAGCTAAGGTCCTAGCTACAGCGGTACTCCTTAGAAAACTCCGTATCAGCTCCACATGACGGCAAAACCGTATCTTATCAGAGATGCTTTTTGAAAGATGGGTTTGAAAAGCATGCAGGATTGATAAATTTATGTGAAGTGTACAAGCCCCGAAGTGCTAATCTTCAGGCACAGTTCAAGGAGAAAATCCCGCTCCCAGTGCACTAGTGTTTTGAAACTCACTATAATCAGGCATCTCTGTCTGCAGAAGCTTAATTAGCAGTTTAGAAACAGTAATTATCACACGTAGAGCACGAGAGGAAACTTAATAGAGCAAAAGGCACATGCTTAGGACAAGCATTTAAGATTCTTTACCTCTAGACTACCTCTAGAGAAATCACTTCAAAACAATTAACACGATACCTTATTGTACATACTGAAGTTGTCTCTTGTTGAACTCAAGCTGCTGGCTGGCTGAATGTGAGGAATGATAAATCTTCTACATGTTTTCCAGCATGTAACCAGCTGACCAACTTCAGAGCACCTCCAAAAGGGCCTGGACATACTTTGTGGCAGCAGGGAAGCTGTTCAGTCGGGCAAATGCTGGTTCTGGAAAGAGGGGAGTCTGGGAAGATTTCTTTTCCTCTCTGCCCCGTTTTACCCTGTGATGGCATTGAGGTGTAGTCTCATCTTCTGAGCATTAGCCACCTCTAAGCACCACCTTCTCCTCCTGGCTTTGCAAGATTCGGGTGCGTGGTTCTCAGTCAGCAGTGGTGCTTGTATCTGCTCTGGTACCTGGGAGAAGTGTGAATCTCTCCCTTACTTTCCTGTAGGTTCCTTGGGTCATTGTCCAGCGATAGGGAGTAAAACAGATTCACTGTACTTCAGATGGCAAGTATCATTTCATTATACATTTCATTTAGTATCTCCTCTTTTCCTCCACCATGAAAGAACCACCAGGTTGCTGCTGACGGAAGGCGTACTCCAACCTCTGCTGCAGTTAATGAAAGGCTTCCCGACGACTCCACTGTTAGCTGTTAATTTCCAATTCCTTCCCTTTACTTCTCACTGGTCAAAAAGACTTAATCTTTTCTCCTCCTTTACACGGAAATCTTTTCGCACTTGTAATCAGTTTCCTTGCCACTTTGGGATGCTCTTTCTGCTACATCTTTTTCTGAGGATGGCCTGAATACTAAATGCAATATTTAAAATTGATTTTCAATATCAAACTCTGTGCTCCTTTGACAGAGTGCCATGTCTTTTCCTGACCGCTCCATTAGTACGCATTAGGTCTGTTGTCATATTGGCATATAGTTGCATGTACACTATTAATGGCTATAACACACAAAAAAATACACGCTTGCTTTCTTTTTCAAAAATGTTGTCTGTGATTACATTGCTACTTATCTCCACACAAGCCGCTTTATTATCTCCTTTGGCGTTTCTGATTTCTGCCAGTATCTTTGACACAGCAGAATTTATCACAGAGCTCCTAGGCGGCTATGAGACAGTCTTGTTCTTCTCTGCACAGACTGCCGGTCGCTGTCACATGAGGCATGTTACCCAACCCTCCTGCCTGTTGCCGTATAAAGCTCGCAGAAAGCATAATGCAGGAATGCCATTACTCCTAGGGAGCAACCAACATATTTTACGGCCCCTTTCAGTTAGAGGTACCATGTTGAGGTCGATGTAATCTCTGCTGTATAGTGGTTATGTTCTACAAAATAGAATAATTCTACAGGCAGAAGTAGATTCTTTTTGTAAACTTGCATAAAAGCTAGTGAAATCTCTACCTACATTTTGCCTACAGAAAAGCTCAAGGCAGCAGAGAAGTGTTGTGGTTTAACCTGGCAGGCAGCTAAATACCACACAGCCGTTTGCTCACTTTCCCCCTCCCCAGTGGGATGGGGGAGAGAATTGGAAAAAAAAAAGATAAATTTAATGGGTTGAAATAAAGACAGTTTAATAGGACAGAAAAAGAAGGGAAAATAATAATAATAATAATAATAATAATAATAATAATATACAAAACAAGTGCTGCACAATGCCATTGCTCACCACCCGCCAACCGATGCCCAGCCCGTCCCCGAGCAGCGATCGCTGCTCCCCAGCCAACTCCCCCCAGTTTCTATACTGAGCGTGACGCCATATGGTATGGAATAGCCCTGTGGCCAGGTTGGGTCAGCTGTCCTGGCTGTGCTCCCTCCCAGCTCCTTGTGCCCCTGGCAGAGCAGGGGAAGCTGAAAAGTCCTTGACTGGTGTCAGCACTGCTCAGCAACAACTAAAAACATCAGTGTGTTATCAGCATTGTTCTCACCCTAAATCCAAAACACAGCACTACGCCAGCTACTAGGAAGAAAATTAACTCTATCTCAGCTGAAACCAGGACAAGAAGACAGGTGGGTGTTTTTTAATTATTTGCAAGTCAGAAATTTTCCTGTTCATACCATCTTCACGCATTTGCCTGCAGGAAGGGAAATAGTAAAACGCCTTTGGCACTGTTTCTCTTAAGAGCAAGGAGTGTCTCAAAAACAGTGTATCCTTTCTGGTATAGCACCAGACAGTGATTTATAAACCTATGCTGACAGTAGGCATCTGCTGAAAGGCTGAATTTCATTCAGACTTGGTAAGTGCTATTTAAAAATACAGGCACTTGTGGGCTTTATTGGTTTCCTTAATGAAACATATATTTAATAAAATAATCAGTAGTGCTTGGTGCAGCTTAGGAAACAGTAGCAACATCTGCAGAAAATTCACTAACCACAGCAGTCTTAGGTTTAGGCGTTAACATTGATGCTTTCTCTCTTCCAAACCCTCTCCTTGCCAAAAAGTCCTTTTTTTTTTCGTAATTCAGTATGAGAATTCAGACTCTGAGTAATGAAATAATCTTGCTTAAATATCTATGTTGCTTTTGAGGATGTATGATTTGACAGGATCAAAATCAGAAATATAAGAACTTAGTCCAAATTAGACTTTTATTTCAAAAGAAACTAAGCATTAGCCATTAAACACTCATCTATGACATAAAATCCGTGGCTGAAGTGAGTTAACTAGTGAAGTAAAAGGTACTAGGAGGGTTAGCTTATCTTCTGACTAATAATCCTCTTTTTTTTTTTTTTCTTTTAATCGAAGAAAATTTAAGAGGGTTTATTTGGCAAATTTTATCCTGCGCATGGTTTTAGGGGACAATGGTAAGTTTTTGTGAACAGCATCCTTTTTCAGAATGACAGTCAGTGAGGAAGGTATGTAAGGGGATGAGCAACAAGCTGGAGATTACCAAGCTAAAATGTGGTATCACTGTCCTGGTCACTGTTATTTTTCACAATCCTTCTACAGCACATTTTAAATGATCAGCCAAACCTTCAATTACATTGGAAAGCATTGAAATAGTATGGAGAGCTCTGTACCAAGTTATCTCAGTGCCAGGAAAAGTGATGTACCTCAGAAAGCAATAAATCCCCGTAGTTTGTCAGGGGCTATTACCAGCAGCCAAGATTTAGCATTATTCTGATACCTAGTTTTGTGCCTTAGGAAAAATCCAGCAGCCCAAGATTCAGGGAACCATGAATATGATTTAAATCTCTCTCTCATGTTGTTTCAGGGATGCTACACCTAAGAATCTCACCTAGAATTTTTTAAAATATATGAAATACTTGTAGAAAATATTTAGAAATTACTAAATATTATCTCCTCTTTAATAAAGTTGATTGTTTACAAATATAATTTACTGTGCTGTGAACTTCATAGGAAACATTGGCTTCTGTCACATTCAATGCACACAAAGCAAGACCTCTGAAGAAATGGCAGGGGCTAACATTAAAGAGCTATTTACAAGAAGCAGATGAATATCTGCACTTAAGAAACAATAAGCTCAGTGAACTTCAAGTTTCTGCTCCCAACAGAATGCTTTTTTAGTTTTAAACAGAATCATTCACAGCACAGTCACGATGCCTCCTCCATTCAGTGCTGAGTGGGATTTTAAAAGCTTATGTTGGGGATGGGTAGATGAAAGTTTCATTGGATCAACAGTTGCTGGTGAAGGACACATTAGAGTCCAAAGAACAGCTCTGTCTAGTATGGTATATTTTCTCTTACAAAGTCTGCTCTATCTCGTGTTTTCCCAACACATCATGTATTATCTCAGTTTGTCTTTGTTATTTAGCGCCTATGGTAAGAGCAGAATGAAGGGGTCGTAGGAAGGTCTCCAGGTCTGGGGATTTCCCCCCCCCCCCTCCTGTGATGAACCTACTGAAATTATTTTTCCTAAGAAATATACAGTGCAAACAGCCAAATATCGCTTTTTCCTGCAGCATCTGGCACATAGGGTGAGTAGCCTCAAGTTCCCTTATCAGTGTCCATTGTAATTACTGATGCTTGGCTGGTATTTGTGACCTCCAGAGAACTTTGTCTTTGCAAAAAATATCGCTAAACTTATTTTTTGTCTTTACTAAACAGTTCTATATAGGAAAATGTTTTATAGAAACAAACACCAGACTACAGATTATTCATTTCAGTCTACTGGTAAACTGGATTACAAATTAATATGCTTACCAGAAACCAGCTAAGACTGGTGGCAAATGAAGAGGAGCACACTGCCTGGGGGGGAACTGTAGCTTGCTGTATTTAGGAGGGAGGAAATAGTTATTCTGCTGATCCTTTAGTCCCTGGCCTACAGTTAAGAAGGGTTGAAAAAGGTAGTCTTCAGTAGTGCTATATTCTTACATATTTGCTTGGGCAAAGTTAGCTATTTGCTATTTTTAAAAGGCCATCTTTTGTATAACACCCTTTTAATCCTCATGGTTGCAACAAAATATACATGGCTCCCTTGCTGTTGTCAACATTGCATGACTTGACAGGAACCATTATATTGGAGAAAGCTTAACTTTTCCTCTTGAAACCTAAGGGAATATAGGCATTGCTGGTCTGAAAGAACGGCAGTCCAACATGCTGCTCATGGAAATGGTGGTGGAACATCGCTAGCCCAGCAGACACCCTACGCTAATGGGCCCTGGTCATTCCCTTCAGTATCCTACTCCATGGATTGAAACAGGAGAGTGGTATTTGATGACATTATTTTATTTAGCTCTTCCACAAGAAAGAACCCAGTCCCATTTAGTTGGACTCAGCGCCTTGCCGTTCCAAATTCTTTTGGCCTGTGTGTCTACATCTCAAATTCTTATTTAAACTGATAAGGAGAACAGCAGTGGTAGATGAGAAGTTGGTGAGATGGGGAAGAGAAAGAAACCCAACTACCATAATTACAATTCTGCGACTATGAAAGGGCTCAAAGTCACATGTCTGAAGGCAGCCACTTTTATTAGCCTCAGTATTTGAATTGCCCTAGTCAAAATGCAGTTGCTTTTCCTTGAGCAACTTCAGGATGTGGAAGCATCTTTGTTTTACATAAGGATGCTTTCAGAAGTGGCAGTGGGCTTTCATGGAAAAACAAAACAAAACGTTCTAAACTTTTCAGTTAAAGATGACAACAAATGTTTTGGAGCAGGGTAGAACTCATTCAAGTTGGAGGCAGGGAGAGGGTCAAGACAGCACCATCTATATTCAGCAATATTCCTAATCATCATGGCCAGTGGCACTGGAATTACTATTCAGACCGTATGCTCATTAGCACCTTGGCAGCTTGTTAGTTCACTAGAACTGGCAATAGAAACAAGTGATTTGTACTAATAAACTGCGGGGAAAAAACACATCCTCACAATTGCTAGATGTTTTTCAGCTTCCCAGAATAGCTCAACTGAACAACTTGGGTCTCCTATTTTCAATGCTCTATGGAAGCATCTTTGTATTGCTCCCCATGAAGTAGAGGACATCAGAATAAAAATATTGCCAGTATTCTTACAGTGGTGTTCTGCTCCCTGGTTCCCATATAAAGCAATAAACAGGTTGCTCTTTTTCCTAGTAGTACACTAAATGCACACATTCGTGCATATATATGTATTTTATGTATATGTGTGTATACATGTAAATATTTTTATATTCATACATACACACACACATATGTATTTGTATATGTATATATAGAAACAGGCGATGAGCCTGTGTTCTGATATGCAAGCATACAGGGAAACCCAGTGATTTGGAAGTTTAGTGAAGCTGGAAGAAGGAAACTGAAGTGCCATGCAGAATTCATACATACCACGCGTTTTATAACTGAAGGGCGGTTGGATGTTGCAGAAGGAGAATAAGGGGCACAGCCTAATGCTATCCTCTTAACGTTATTGTCATTTTGTTAGCTAGATGGTGGGTAACCCCAGGCCTTAGCCCACACTTCCAAGCCTCACAAGATGTTACAGCAGGGTTTCGGAAGAGTGAGTAGTGGTAAGTCTCCTCTGTGGCGGACAGCACAAAAAAACAGAGCTGTTTGGTCTGGTTCTTGACTGTCTGGCCTTTGGGTGCACCAGCTGCACAAGATGCTCATTGTGGAGAACCAGCGCTTCTGGCTAAGGCTAGGAGGCAATGTCCATAGGAGGCACTGGATTCAGAGGAGGAAACTGCAGTTGTCGAAGACTCTCCCCATGCTCTTCCGTCGTGGCACTGTGTTCTGGCCCTTATGCGAGACAGCCACAGGCTTCGTCCTCAAACCCTGAGGTCTGACAGTCTCCAAGTCCTGGGGCTAGAGACAGAGACAAAGCACAGGGATTCAGAAGTAAGTGCCAAGGACTAATAAACGGAAGATTAAAACTGCCCCTTCTGAGAAACGCCCCACAGACATCACACGATGACTTCTTGCCATAAGAAGGACTTACTGGAATCAAGGAGCTGTTAACACAAATTAAAAATACCATTACTAACAACACATCTAACAAGTGACAAATGCACCTTCTTCATTCTTCCCAGACACATGGGTCTTTGGAGGTCCTGCTCTCTCTTACAGAGATCAAGGCTCAGAGGCTTTTGCTTAAGGAATAATTTTTGAAGAGGAAAACATTTTCTAGAGACTTCATGGCCAGCTACCATAACAGTTCAGGTGATCCATTTTCAGGCAGTGGCCCACTTTTCATGGTACGCCTTAACTCTGGAAGGTTTTCAATCTCTTGACTTTTTTTTAAGGTTTTTCTTTTGAATTGGGAGGCAGCTCGCATGCGATGTCACCCTTGCCAGCAGCACAACAGCTGTTAATTGTATTCTGCAGGGTTTGTCATGTGGTGACACGATGTGGAACTGAAAAGCAAAGGGCTGGAACAGCACAGGCAGATAATCATAAGGGGGGGCCGTTATAATCAAGCCATATACATTCCGTTTTGGAACGGAAAAAATCATCTTTTCAGAGTGATGAAAGACTTGGTAAAATGGATTGTAGGAGTTCAGCCAAGAGATTACTAACTTAATCAGAAGAGAAGGCATCTCCGTGTACATTTAGATTTAATTGCATCTATCCAGAATTATCCTGTTACAATGGATCACACAATGGATTACCCAGTATACAACTATTTTTTATAAAGGGTAGGGGAAAAGCGAGCTCTTCCCTCCTGTATTAATCCACATGCACTGGGTGAAGTAGGGGCAACATTTTAACAAGTGCCTCAGCCCTCACCCGTAGGGACATTCTTTCTGAAGATCCCATTTAGACACCAGAATGGATCAGTTTGTGAAAACTGTTGCAGCACAGGACTTTGTCCTCACCATGCCATGAAAGCAACACTGTACAGACTTATTTAGGGTCCCAGGACGGTGGGCGACGGAGAAAGAATGGACACAGGGAAACTCTATATCCATGTATTGATGCTGAGTGGCTAAAAATCTGTTCTGTTGGAAAATTGTGTCTTTACAGCCCTTCAGCACCTAGCTTGTCCACGTACCAAATTTGATAGGTGCGGGATTTCACTAAGAACAGACTGATACAATCATGTAATTTACTTACAGGAGAGCTGCCTAGACTCTCCTACCTGCTCGGGGCAGTTCCCATGAAAACCAGTGGCATTATGTCAATATGGACAGCTGTAGCTGAGCTCAGGCCAGCAAACACCTTACACTACCACTTCTTCCAAAAGAAGGCACCTCGTTATGCACCCATGCTCCCATTTTGCTCCTGGTATCCCTTTCTCTTGTTCTGGCTTGGGAATCGGCAGGATCACCTGGTGAGGAGGACTGGGAAACTGCTCCAAGTTAACCATTGCTTCCTTTTTTAAAAAACTTTTCTGACTGGGTGATTTTCTGACAGCAAAATTGGGCCAGACACCTATGTAAGGCACAACATATATAATGGGCATATCCTTATCCATTTCCTTTGTTCTGTCTGGGGTCCCTGTCTGTCTAAGATACCAACCTTCTACATTGTATTCATTATTTCTCTTCCTGTCAGACATTCCTGTGATAAAGCACGAGTTTAAAATTCCATTCGCCTGTTTATGGTGATCAGAGGTAATTATTGTAACTGGTTGATGACCAATGAGGGTCACTTCAGGGAAATTAGCTGGAAAACTGAAGCTATGAAAGGTCATGTTTAATCAGTTCCTCTCATGAAAATCTTCTCCAAAGGTCTCTTACTTTTGGTTGTATACTCAGTTAGCAATGCAACACTGATTAAAAAAAATAAGTAGCAATGAATGCAAGTAATCACAAAGATGTTTCACAGGCTATGCGTAAGTTTACAAGTCATTAGTTAAAATAAAGTGATCGTCAGTGAAAAGTAGGATTTGCAGACAGTTATCACACACTGATTGATATTTTCTATATTCAGAACAGAAAATATTTCTACCTATAAAAAAAAGTTGGTGTCTTAATTATAACCACTGTATTACACTAGCTGGCCACATGTAGTTTTACTAAAACATTAAAAAAGAAGTTGGTACACATAATACATATGTGTTCATAATGATAACTCTCAAAAGAAATACTGGTTTGGCTTCCTCAAGGCAATACTATTGGTCGACAAGATCTGTGTCCATATGACAAGCAGTCAAGGAGTGACCTCTTCAGGAAACAGTGATATTCTAACTCCTGTTTGACAGAGGTTTCCTTACAGGGCATGATGGCATCTGGGATAATTAAAAAAAAAAAAGGAAAATGCCTATAAAAAAGCAGTGTTCTTGAGGATTAGGTAAATCCTACTTTAGCATTCAGATAGAAAAAAAAACCCAAACCAACAAAAAACCCCCAACTAAATTAATGAAAGATATTTGAAACATGCTGTTTATGTTTGGAATTCATGGCCAGAGCCTTTGCTGTTGTAAACGGTGGGAAAGACACTGAAATCTGAGTTACACCAGTCTACAGCAAATAAGGATCTGGCTCATGGTGCTTATGCACAAAGCTTGCAGAAAATAAAAACTGCAAGAAAACATAAATGCAAACTCATAAACTGAGGAGGTATTGAACCACAGGATCAAATCCCAATTACTTTTTGGAAGCCACAATGAGAAATGGAAAGAATAACAGGAACAGAGGGCTGAAAGCAAAAAATGAGAGCTGTTCTCAGAAGTGGCAAGGATTTCCTTTGTAAGCTCCCTAACCTTTGTATTCCATGTTTATCAAACCATAAATTAAACTGGACAGTAACAGCTACCCACAGAGTGCTTTAGTTCACTATTGTTTTGTAAGATGCATTGAAAACCATCACGAGAAACTGCAGTAGAAGGTAAGTTAAGTTACATCTTATGGCTCAAATTCTACAGGTATAATAAATCAATAACTAATAAATGTAAATGTATAACACTTTTAGCATTGCCAGCATGACAGTAAAAGAAAGAAGGATTTTTTGATAACACAAAGACTGCTGATGAACTTGTGCTATAGTAAGAAACATCATAACCAAAATTCAGGCAAGAAAAATCTTGGTCGCCTGCCAATAGAGAATGTAAAAACGCAGCTTTTAAAATTTTTCTTATTGTTTGTTCCATTATTATACCAGGATAAAAGAAGTCTTTAGTAATATGCTGTGCAAGTGAATGCGTAGTTCATGGTAGCATCCACGTCTGAAGGCTGGGATGTAGCTGAATATATCCAAGGCCATTTGTTATTGGGAGGGAGAAAGAGAATCAGCATCATCCACATTTTCCAGAACAGAGGTCATTTTACAGATTTTAATAGGCTTGGGTTTTAAAGGTCTCTTTCCTACAAGAGCTGCTTTTTTATTGCCATTCTCTCTGTTGAGTAAAAAGAAGCATTACTTTGAGCCCAGGGATTTCTGTTCAGTCTCTTCTTCAAATTCTGCAACAAAGACCACCACCACCACCATCCTCCTAGTTTCAAAAATGCTTCTTGCCTAAATTCTGTGTTCCACAAAAACCTTTAAAAAATTCCTATAAAAATGCAGTTGGTTATGCTGAGAGATGGCAATGCTAAAACTCTGCTATGGTATTTCACCTGTTTGTCAAAAATAACTGCTTTTCTTACTCCTGACAGTAAACGACTTGTCTAATTGTTGTAAGCCATTTACAGGTGTATAGGATATGATGAATCTGGGCATTCATCAATCCAGGTGTACTCATCTTCTGTACAAAACTTAAAAGACCAAAAAAACCCTTATTTTTTGTATTTCTGGGAATGGTTTCATTACTTCCACATATATGAGTGGGACTACCTGTTTGGTAAAGTTGAGCTTGTTCTTAAAAGCATTGCTGGATCAACACCTAAAAGTTGTAACTTTTACCAGATTGTTTACTTTTGCAGATCACTGCTTATTGACTGATCCATTTACAATGGAGGTCCTACATATTTTGTAGAAAATTATACTATTTACGTGGCATTTTGAGGCATTTTGAATTGCATGTATAACATAAAAGTATAATTAAAACATTTTAGAAGTCTCTAGAAATTATTTAAAAGATATCACTCTTCAGTGTTGATATTTTCAAAACTGATATAAACTGAGCACCTGCTTAAGCAGGGCAACTCAAACTTATCCTTAATGTTGGTTTACTTCAAGGGAAGAAAACATGTGTGTAAGTTTTTGCTAAATAAGGATGAGCTTAATTCATGAAAGCTTCCATGAAATGGTCCTGAAAAAAAAAAAATGGAGAAGCTGGGATGTTCCTTGTCCTGTAGTGTAAAGCTTTCACATCCAGTTCCTATTAGCTATATTGCATGTTTATCCTGTCGTTAGTCAGACAAGAATACCATAGAGATATATATCATTCTTATGTTAAGGCAAATTATTTTTGTGGCAGATTTTAATAACTCTCAAAATCCTAATATATGCTTCATGGTAGATATTTGGGAAGCTTGGAGAAGCCCCAAGAGAGGCAATGACAAGCAGAAGGTAAGCAATGCATCCTAGATGCAATATTTTCTATGTCTAAGACTTTCATGACATGTTGGATAACATATATTTCTTCATGCACACCCCACTAACAACTCAAAATACATGTTCAGTTCAGTTGTATAAATGAAACATTGCATACAAAGATGAACAAGAGTACTGTCTGTAGAAAATTTAATGGACTTGAATGACTTTCTTAAATGGTAAATAAAAATTTGAATAACGGGTATAATTGCCTATTTACCAGATAGACTAGAGTAACTTCTGTATTGTCATTCTGGTCTGCTGAGTACATAATATGCTTTAAAAAAGCTTAATTACATACTTAGCTGATAAACTAATAGCTCCAGTGGGAGTAATTTTGCTATATTAAGTATGAATAAATATGTATTTGCCCAAGATGGAGCCTTCCTAGTCTCCTGAATGAAAGGTAGGAATTATTGGTTTCTACCCAAACATGAAAGAATAATAGTTAAAAGAAACCCAAAACCAGAAAAAGAGAAAAATGAGGTATTTTAAGCTACTAGAATAGCTACATAAAAATAAGCACATGAAAAGATTTCACAGACAATAAAGCATTAAAGTAACACTTTTCCAGTCTCTCCCTGGATCATGTTCCAGCTGTAAATATCCACAGATTAGAAGGAAACTCCCCGTACATCTTTGAAAGGCCACCAGCCATATAGTAATTTCCCTCCTTGCAGGACAAATTGTGCTACAGAGAATAAGTGGGCCTGCCAGCTGGGAGGTATTTATGTTCTGTGGGGCTTGGTAGACATCGAGAGAGACCTTGAGGAGACAGTCCTTCCAGATGCCCTGAGCAGCTGCATAAGCAGCTCCAGCCCAACCTGTTCAGCACATACCAATGGGTGCACCCAATTCTCTTTGAATATGCTAGGGAAATGCCCAGCATCCCTTTGCATCCCAGGACAACTACGTACTGTAAGTTTAATTCAACACCCTGCTCCAAGCAGGGCTAACTTCAAAGTCAGATCAGATTGCTCAGGCTTTGTACAGTCACGTTTCGAATATTTCCAAGGATGGAGGTTCTGAAAATTCACTGGGCAACCTGACCCAGTGTGTAAACACCATAATTGTGATCTTTTTACCTTATGGTTGGAATTTCCCTTGTTGTGACTTGTGAACATTGCCTCCTGTCCTTTTCCTGTGCACCTCCAACCATTCTGAGTCTGTCTCTTCTATAAACCTCAAAAGATAGCTGAAGAAGGCAATTGGTCCCCTGGCCACCCTGAAGCCATCTCTTCTCCAGTCTGAACAAACCAAATTCCCTCAGCTTCTCCTTGCACATCATTTGCACCAGCCCCTTAGCGGTCTGTTCCCAGACTTGCTCCAGTGTGTTGGTGTTTCTCTGCTAGTCCTCCAGCTGGGGTCTTAAAAGAGCTGCGTATAGGGAAAGCATCGCTTCTCTCTTCCTGCTGGTTATAGAATCATAGAATGCTTTGGGGTTGAAGGGTCCCTTAGAGGTCATCTAGCCCAACCCCCCTGTAGTAAGCAGGGACATCTTTAATTAGATAAGGTTGTTCAGAGCCTCGTCCAACCTGACCTTGAATGTTTCTAGGGATGGGGCCTCCACCACCTCTCTGGGCAACCCATTCCAGTGTTTCACCACCCTCACTGCAAAAAATTTCTTCCTTACATCCAATCTAAAACTACCCTCCATGAGTTTAAAACCATTACTCCTTGACTATACTTTTTCTAACTCGGCCCAGTATGTGACGGGCCTGCATGGCTGCAAGGGTGGTCTGCTGCTCATGTTCGACCTGTCAGCCACCAGGACTCCCAGCTCCTTCTCTGCAAAGCTGCCTCCTGACTAGTCAGTTCCCAGCTGGTGCTGCTCCACAGGATTGTTCACTTCCAGGGGAAAGACTGTATTTGCCTGTGTTGAACTTCAGGAGGATTTCTTCAGGCCATTTCTCCAGCCTGTTGAGGTCTCTCTGCATGCAGGTTTCCCCTCTGCCTTGTCAACTGCTTACCTTTGGTTTGCTGTTATCCACAAAGTTGAATTCTGTCACATCACCAAGGTCACAGGTGGAGATGTCAAACAGTTGGGCTCAGTACTCAACCTTGAGGAACGCTGACAGTAATCAGCTGCTAGCTAGATTTTGAAACACTGAGTACTATTATTCAAGCCCAATGCTCTTGTCAGCTTTTTGCCCATTTTACAGTCCACCCACCCAGTCCATACTCTTCAAACTGTCTATAAGGATGAGAAATAATAAATGTTTTTTGCACTTTATCACTCTGAGTCCATACTGTGACTTCATACAGATGCTGAATGGAAAGAGAGAGAAAGAAATTATCCTTGTAGCAATCCATGATTGCAGAATGGAGCTTGCCATCCTCTCTATACATTCAGTACATTTCTCTATTTAAGTGCATGCCCTTGGACACATGCAGTTTTTCTGATGAAAAACTACAGTACTGCATGACCAAGAGTGTGAGTTCCTGCACAGAAGCTCAGAATGATGAAAATGGCCCTCCATCGTCATCAGGGAGGCATGCATTAAGATTTTTTAATCCCTCTTCTAGTCCAAATCTAGATTGTGCCAAGTCTAAGACACATTTAGACAAT
This sequence comes from Scopus umbretta, assembly GCA_013400535.1. NCBI lineage: Eukaryota > Metazoa > Chordata > Aves > Pelecaniformes > Scopidae > Scopus > Scopus umbretta. Next base: position 26,945 of record VZTL01014603.1, read on the forward strand.
ACAAGGAGTATATTTGCAGATGACTTTTGACTACTTTTTCCCAAGAGTTTGCTATGGAATGGCATGTACAACACTGACAGTAGCTGGTTAGAGGCAATGGACGGAGGATTGGCTTCTCTACTTGCAACTGACCTGTTGAGAATCTGAATTTGAAAGAGAAGACCACTTCCCTTGTTTTGATCAAGAATTGCATCAGGAGCTCAGGAATATCCTTCAGTGGTCAGAAAGGGAAGAGACTAGACTTGTAGCTCAAGGATCAAGACCCCTTAGGGAAGGCTGATACCTCTTAAGAGCAAGCATATACAAAACTGAGATAGAGATAGCCTAACTGTCTATATAGGAAGCACAGATCCATGCTACAGAGGAAACCTTGCTGAATGTGTGTATTCCAGTTCTAATGTGGTGGAATAATGGTTTAAAATAAGAATGCCTGGTCCAGGCCAGGGTGGATGTCTGCTTTATTCAGTACTATGTCTCTGATGGTGACTAAGAAGGGATGCATAGGGTGGAGCATAAGGAAGAGACAAAACCACACTGCAATGCTTCTTCAGTCTGAGGCTCAGACTTGTGTTGTTTGGTAATCCTTGAAGGACCTTTTTTGTAAGAATGTGTCTGAATTTCGTTTTGAATTCCTGAGAAAGCTTATGGTACTCACAGCCTCCAGCAGTAAGGGATTCCACACCTGAGCTATGCATTGTGTAAGAAGGTGACTCCTTTTGTTTGCTTTGAGCCTATTGCTTTTATGATTCATTTGATGCCCCTTTGTCCTTATACTGGGAAGCAGTGAATAATCATCCTTTATTTACATCTGCATTATCATGACTTTATAAATATCATAAAGGTCATTTATCTTCCAGGCTGAAGGGTTCTAGTCTGCTTAATCTCTTCTTGTATGGAAGCCCCACACCTTAACCATCTGTGTTACCTTTTGCTGCACCTTTTCTAATAGTACTGTATTTCCTTGCAATGGGGGGATGAAGGTTATGCATCCTACTGAGGATGCAGCTACCATCTAGATCTATTAGCAGCCTAGTGATGTTTGTTCTTTTGTTCTCTGTTCTATTTGCTTTTTTGACCGCTGCCAAGCTTTGAGCTGACATTTTCACAGAACTATTTATTATAATTCCAAGATCCCTTTTCTGAATGGTAATTGCTAGTTCAGAGCCCATCATTCTGTATGCAAAGTGAGGGTTGTTTTTTCTCTTGTGAATCACCTCAAAAACAATGAAATTCATATGCCATTTTATTCACCCATCATTCTTCTAAGAACCTTCTGCAGCCTGTCACAGTTGACTTTTTCTTTTCTTTTGACCATCACCCTGGAAAATTTAGTATCATTTGCAAATTGACACTGCACTCTTTACTCATTTTTAGATCATTTAGGGACATGTTAGCATAGATCCTAGCACCAATTTCTGCAACCTCTCCCCTTTTGCAAAAATGTCATTTGTTCCTACCTTTTGTTTCCTGCCTTCTAGTAAAGTGCTAGTCCATGAGAGGACTTTCTCCTTTTAGTCTGTAGCAGCTGGGTCTCTTGAAGAGCTTTCTGCTTGGGGCGGAGGAGGAAGAAATCTTGCTGAAAGCTTTCTGGAGATGAAGTAGACTATGAGCCTGTGACACTTGTCTGTGCGCTCAGTCTACTCAATCAACTTCAGAGGACTTGTGTGGATTTGTGATGCATGACTTTGTCTCTACAAAAAAATAATGTGATCTTCCCCAATGTCATGTTTGTCTGTGCATTTGTGAATTTGGTTCTTTGGTGCGGCTTCTGTCAGTTTTCCCTACATTGGTATCAGGCCTACAGGTCTTCATTTGCCAGTATAAAAAGAAGAAACAACAAAACTGATGCTGCTAAAAGCTGTGGGGGAAAGGAAGTGTTTTGTTTGCTGCTCTGACTCACCTCTGGTAAGTTCTCTGTCCCAGTAGGTATACTCCCTGCTATAGTGTATGATAGGGTCCTACAATAGCTATTCTCCCCTTACAATGATAATCTGAGATGCGGTTAATGAGAAGAATGAGTAGGCTCCTCATGCAAGGACATGGCTGACCTTGGAGTCCTCATGCAGATCCCAAACAACTCTGTCATGAATAAAAGTTTTGCACATGCAAAGGCTGTTTAAAAAAATCCCACCAGTAAAGACCTCAAATTTGTTCTGGTTATTTATGGACACAGCTATGTATTGACGTTTACTGAAGCACACCTTAATATGTCTTTTCCCCTGTCCTTCAGTATTTTAAAAAGGTAAATAGTAGTTTCATAGGATACTTGGAGCTTTTTGCGTGCCATATGACAATAAGGTTGCCATGGAGACTTCTCATCCTTGAATACTTGTGTAATTAATGTAGAAGAATTCAGCTCCTTTTATCTGCATGAGAGTTACAAGACAGTCTCTTCTTTTTTGTCGACTTTTTTATTCTAGTAACTATGCATGCTTTGTGTAACAGAGCAAGGCATGTAAATCTGCAGTCTCCTGACCTCTGAAACAATGCAGAAAATATAGAAATACAATGTTCACTGCTGCAAGCAAAGACCGAGATTACAGCCTGTGTGAAAAATGCATCAGTAACAACACAATAGCAGCTACTTGCAGTAGGATGGATACAAAGCAGGAGGAAAGCCGGAAACACGATGAATCACAAAATGGAAGCTCCCCACCAACACTTCTTTTCCGTGTGGTATCAGTAATAATTTGTCACGTATAATAAGGAAATGGAAATGGAAGAATTTAATCAATAGCTTAGTAGTCACTCAGCATACAAAAAACTGACCTGGAAAATATCCTTCACCTGACACTGCAGAAGTAAATGTGTTGTTTGGAGCTTATCACCAAAAGCAACATGTTGCATTAACAGTGTAATTCTTTGAAAAAAAATAAAGCTGCACATCTAAGAACTATTGGATGAAGAAAGGGATGTTGCCTTTAAGTCAGAAGAAAGATTCTCCTGCAATTCTGTGTAATTCTTCTTTTACATTTGGGATGCGCTCCAAGACTGGACCAAAGTTAGGCTGCCTTATATATTAAGACCACTTAGGTTTTTTCCTTCCCTTCTGTCTGTCATTAGGGATTCAGATCCTGCCTGGACTGGATGATTCTTTTCACTGCAGAATTAATGAAACCATGACTGCACGAGAGACAAGAAAATGAGCTATTACAATGAAATAGGGTTTCAAGCCAATTGTTTAAAAGTAATTTCTGTTTTGCTTTTGTTAACACCCATTTAATTTCAGCACCTCATGTTCTGTATAAATCAGCAAAGTTCTGTTAAAATTTCTACACTCTTAGTGTTTCACTTAAGAATTTGAAATAAACAACCATTAGACTGTCTCCCAACAAAAAAAACCCCAAGTTGTTTCTGGTTTTATATATTCCAGGGTATGCTGTCAGTAGAAAGTAATACATGTTCTGAATTCATGTTAATTAACTCAGCTCAAGTGCTGAAAGACAATCTCTCCTGCTGAACTTACTTAATGGTCTTTTTTTCCTCATGGAGACATAAACTAAGGTTCAAATCAGGCAGAATTTAAGGACAATGGTAAAAAACATAGAAAACATCACCTTTCAAACTCTTTGATATTCCATCTGATATTCTGTACAGCTTCCAGCAGTCACAAGATTTCTTTTTTCACCTGTATACTTCCATCCTCTCTGCTATTTTTGAAGTGGAAATACAGGAGAAATAGCTAGTGATAAAAGCCATGCAACTCAGTCCTTGTAGCTTTACTTTTGTGAGACTAATTGAGGCAAGCAAACCTCAGCTTTCCTTTCAACACATGGTACAGTTTTACATCTACAATGAAGTTGTCAAGTAGACTTAAAAGGAAACAGACTTCAGGAGCAGCAATCACTTCTAACATACAGGTAAGACAGGCCAGACCAAGCTGCAGCACGGTAGTGGGCAGAGCACAACCGGCAGACTATTAGTAAAAATATACTTTTGGGGGACATAACACGTCTGCTTCCTGCAACAGTTGGCCCTTAACCAGAAGCCTTTTGAGTAGGGCCTGGACTAGAAAACAGAGTATGTGATCTCAATTTCTGGCTCCTTCACAGGCTTCTTGGGGCCCATGTACTCAAAGGGTTTTCAAGGGCCTAACGCCCAGTGAACAGAGGTGCACAAAGATCTTGAGGATGCTGGGCTGGAGTTCCCTGTCCATCAGACAGTCTGTTCTCATCCTCCTCCTTTCAACCTCTTGTTCATTCTGTCTGTTGAGACTGAAAGAGTAATCGTTTATTCTGTACCTTATACAGCACCTTATTTAACTGAAAACCTGCTCTCATGTTATGCGTAAATTAGTAGATGAGATGTGTCCACAGATGACGTGGCTGGCACACTGCTCCATATCTTCATAGCAGTTCTTGTGAGCCAGATGACCCCAGAGGGATGTCTCATGCCATCTGAGTGGGACCCTATGTTGGTTGCATCAGTGGAAAGGGAAGAGTACAGAAAGGCTGGAAACAAACCCTTCTAGGAGATGGGAGCTGTCAGACCACTCCACACAGAGCTGCAGTAGATGTGTTGGACCCTAATATTGTAGCTACATTCTCTGTGGAAACATTTGGTGGTAAGCAAGAGAAAGACAGAGAGGGAGGGAGAAGGGAGAGGAGGAATGTCTCTGCATCCATGACTCTGTCTCTGTGACTGGAATGTTGTTAATGTAACTATAATTTGACACCAGATGTACAGCTTGTGTCTGCTCTTGATGCTCTTCTGGTGTAGCCATTAAGAAACTTAAAATATCAAATTTCTGGAACCTGTCCACAGCTTGTCATAAACCAGCTCTCACAGAAAATGTACATACTCTGTATTTTCATTTCACCTTTGGGTTAATTTCTAAGGGTCCTTCTGTCTTAATTTGCAGAATTCTCCTGAAAATTATTACAAAATGATCCAGTAAACAACTAGAGCCAGCCACAGGATGCCTGGCACCTCTAGTGAGATGAGTTACAATGACCCATATAGAATAAGAGATAGGACAGGCTTTCCTATCCGAGGGTATTTTACTGACAGGAGTTTTAAGATTTCATCTTCACTTACAGAATTATTTTGTTGATAGAAGCAGATCTCCTTGTCATACGTTTATACAGAAAGGTTATTAACAGCATTTATTGTCTAAACATTGCAGGCGGTGAGCTCAATTTGGGGCACAGGTATGTATACATGTAGTATAATTAATTCTGTGGGGTTTTTGGCTCACAGAAGTTGAATGGAAAGGAGAAGCAAGAGTTTGTGGTAGTCAGCATTTGTCAGTTCTGCCATTGGGGGCATTGGTGTCCCAGCTGGGCTGGGCTTGCCCTGATGGGGCCTGTGGGACAGGACCTGGCTGGAGGAGGAGAGCATCACACTGCCCTGGTGGCCCCACATCCCCCCTTCTTCCCCATGCAGGAATTGACTGAGGGTATTTGTTACCCATTGCTTTTTCTTTTTTAAGTCTAAAAAAAAGCCAAGGTATTTGGTGCTCTAACTGTGAAGCCTGAGTTTCTTATTTCTAATCAGGAAGAAGCACCTCAGATTTGCAGACATCATTGATACCAAAACTGGGCATTAAAGCAAAACGCAAAAATCCTCTCTACCCCCAATGATAGAGTCAAAGATTGCATTGGCTACATCAGTCGTGTGATTGCACATTCAGCTGACCACCTGCTACCATGGCCTCCTGCTGGAGTGTGACCTCCAGTCCCCACTCCCAGATGTGTGGCTGCACTGTGCCCTCTTGAGAGGAAGGTGGTTTGCTACCTTGCCTCCCGCTTACCCGGGCGCCTCTGAATCAGTGACTTTGTCCTTTCCGCTGTTGGCTGCTGTTGAGGCACACGTGTTCACTGCTAACTTTGTTAGCAGTGATTTTACAGAGCCTTACAGGTCACACTTCAAATATTAAATAGCACAAAACCAAGGCCAGTGATTAGAGAAGTCTTCCGAGAGAGCCAGCAACTCCATGGCCTGTCCTTTTTTTACAATTATACTTTGAGATAGCATCATTTAAGCCAGTTTAAATCCCTTTAGTGAATACCAAGTTGATTTTGAATCATTCTAATTTCTTGACCAAAATACAGAATAGTGTCCACTCAGGCAAACTGCACAAGCCTAAATACATTACCTCCATATGTTTCATGTATTAACAGTATTTATAATGTCCTAAAGAGTTTTTTTAAGAAATAGGTGTGTGTAGGCTGGTGTGCTATGTCACAATTTCAAAGAGATATAACAGATATACCACATTTTTCTGGTATGGGTTAAAGACAGGGTTCCTACTGAGGAATTTGTATTTGTATTTTGTCCAGTATCACTTTGTGGTGTATGCCTCTAATAAGCTCCCAAGGACAGGTTAGTTATCTGAAAGTTCTGGGCTATTTTGGTTTTGCTTTTCAAAAAGTGTAATCCCAATTCTGGTACCTTCAGTCACGTTCAGACTTTATTCCTCAAGCATTTACTTGAAGTCATGGGGAATTCTTAGATTAAGAGCACACTCAATGTAAGAAAAAGTGTCAGTATCAAGTTCTAAATAGCAGAAGTATATGAATGCATATGGTATTTGAACTATTGTTTTGAAAGTATATGAGAGTAATAACCCATTACCTGCCCAAAAACAAGTAGAAGTGACCAGTATTGTCACAGGTATAATATTTTTTCCTTCTCGATGGGTCAATTCTCAAGAAACCATCAAGTGTCCCTCTGAGTTTTTCCATCCCTGCCCCCACCCCTGAATTTAAATAGCTGAGGAACACTTCTGAAATGATCTGCTGAAGCTTATACACCATGTGCTTTAAAATCAATAAGACTGCAAATTTCCTAATGCTGCTTGATTTCTTTTACAGCATCAAAATATTTTCAAAAGACAGGAGTAAAGCACTCACCATGGCAGAACTATTATGAGAAAAAATATAATGATAAAATCAGTTTCTAATAGCTAACAATGCTGACAGGCAGACACAAATGCAATATGGATCTTATGTTTTCCCAAAGCTATGAGCCACATTTTATAGTTTTAAAATGAGGACCTTCCACAATGAAAAATGAGATGAGTTTCCTCCTGATGTTTGCTCTTCTCACCATGAATTTCCCCATTAACTGCTGCTTTCTTTGGCAATCAGATCTTTTTATTTTCTAGGATGTAAGTTGTCATTTTAGTAAAACAAAATGGACTGTTCACAGAGTAAACGACTTAGAAGTGTGTTGAGAAATGTGTCTGCCCCAACAGGGTCCTGTTCTTCAGCTCCTTGCTCTGGTAAATACTCTCACTGAAATAAACAGGATTGCTTTCATTGAAGGGGTTTTCAGAAATACGTGTAATTGATCCCTGATCCCATTGCTTGGATCCAGTCTTTGATGCTGAGGAAGAAGAAGAGTGCTGGATCTGACAAACAGCAGAGTCAAGTCACTGTGGCACGGGAAGATCTTATTCCAAGATTCAAGGAAGAATTTTTTTTTTAAGCAGCCACTGGGTAGTGCAAAACACTGACAATGACAAAGCGGTAACAGAATAATGTTGCTGATTGAGTTTCAGTATATTTTATTTGATTGGCTTAAAAGCAGTGAAAACACACACTGCTAAGTACACTTTTGGCTGTTCCAAGTCATCCACAGAGCCCAGAAGAAGGATTAGAGATGAATTTCTAATGTTCCCAGAGAAGTCTCTTTTTAAGCTCTCTTCTCCCCTTATTTCTCTTAATCACAAAGATTGTACAATGCTTATTTCAAAATTACTTTTAACAGCCAGTTCAATTCTGACAGCATGCTGTTATCCTTTTCTAATGCATTATCTTTTTGTATTTTATGGGTCACAGACTAGGATATATGAAAACTTTCCCTCATGCTGACAGCACAGGACAGCCAGCCACAAATCCCTGTATCTGTCTAAATTAGGCTATCAGACCACAAAGTTTCTGTTTTGTTTTATTGCAGCTGCTCAGCACCCTGGCATAATTCAGAAGCCATCTCAATCATTCTCTTCACTTGATTCTCCCATAATTGTGAAAAAGGGGGTTGGGAAGAAGAAAACAGAGTTCTCACTGTAACAATGTGCTGTTCTCATGCCTCTGGGTGCTTGAAACACTAGTCTTGGATGCAGATTTGGATTTCCTGTCTGGTTTTCCCCAGCTCCGGAGGCTTTGGGTACCTCCCTGAATCTTCCTGTGCCTTGGTTTACCTCCCTGAATCTTCCTGTGCCTTGGTTTACCAGCTGTGCAAGTAAGATACACATATTGCTTCTCTCTTGTTGGCAGAGCGCTCGGCAGAGAGCGTTCCAGTTGTAGTACCAACAACCAAATTAAGAAAACCCATCAAAGAGATCTTATTTGTAACACCTGGCCCCAAATAGGTCTGAAAGCCTTTCAGCACCTTTCTTTAGTAATAAGATGGACAGTCAGCATATTCAGAAAAGACCATAAGTCAGTACCAGCAGAGATGAACAGGACATTAGTGTGTTTCTACAGAGGAAAAGAACTGATAGATCTTTTTTCCCCACTTCACTAAAACTTGAGAATCGAGTTTTCAGTTTGAGTTAATTGCCAGTCAGAGGAGCTATGACAATTTCCCCCAGCTGAGAGGTCTGCCCACTATGGCTTTAGCGTGGTCCCTGAGCTGTGCAATACATTGCGGAAGAAATGCAATTTTAGGGCTAATATTAAGTTCTTTTATCACAAAGCTGTTGTCATATCAAATACAGTATCAGCATGTGTCAAAAGGAGAATCGTGAGAATAACAACACTGAAAAAGCCCCGTAATTCTATTTTTAGTGGGAGTAAAATCTCTTCAAAATGATTCCAAAGGACATGAAATGCAGAAAACTGAGTCATACTGCAATGATTAGAAAGAGATTGCTCCTTCTGATGGAAGTTTAAAAGCAACTGGGATTGCCGTGATCATGTCTGTTCATTTAATAGGTTGGTTACATTTAATTCATGTTCATTTAATAGGTTGGTTATAACAGTCTTTTGGACTAGTTTACCTAGTGATTCAAAATCTTGCCTGCTGCAGGTAGAAGCCATTAGCCATCCCACTCACAATTCTGCCATTCAAAACCACTCCAACTCAAATCCAGGAGAGGTACTGGATGAGGCCTGTTGGTGGTCACCAAGTTTATCTCCAGGCCCTGAGGACACTAACAGGCCTGACTGTCCCTGCCCAGCCCCGCCGAAGCTCCACCACCTGGCCAGGGCCCAGGACCCCATCTCAGCCCCTGGGGCCATCAGCCTCTGCCCCAGCGATGCTGCAGCAGGGATGCCCTTCAGCTCCCCACAGCCCTGCCCTGTTCAGCGTGGGTGCCCCAAGCCGGGCTCACCCACAGGCCCATGCCTTGGCCCAGCCTCAGCCCATCCCCAGGGAGGTGTCCCATGCCCCCCGGCTGCCCTGCTCCTAACTGGGGCGGTGGGATGGGCCCTGCCATCCCAGGGGAGCCCCCATCATTCCTAGTACCCTGTCCCCCAGGGAGCCAATGACCCAGGCAGAGTCCTGACAATGTAGGCCCAGGGTCAACTTTCTGAATAAAAGTTCTATATTAAAAGTAATTTTTGGTCGGAGTCTCAGATTTCAAAGTTAAGGAAGATTTACAAAAGTTTTTCATTGCCACCGAACTGTTGAAACCATAAATATGGAAAAAGAAGTAGTCTCTCCAAGTTCCACTTCAAACTCTCCAGGGAAGTTCCAACTAGGCTGTTTTTCAGTGTCTTAGTAGGTATGCTTGTTCTGAATAGATCATGCAAACACTGCATATGTTAGGAGAAATCTAATTTCTCTGCTATGAAACATGTAAACAGTTTGTGCCTCATCATTGAGATGTGTGTGCTCACGCACATGTGTGGTGACAGCAGAGCAGGGACTGGAATCGCTGCTGCAGAGCAATGCGAGAGGGATCCCATTTCCCCCAACCGACACCAACAATAAAAAGTATTCCTCAATGAAGTTCTTTGACAGTAAGGCAGAGACACATAAAGAAAGGAAAATCTGCAGAACAGTTGTGACTGTATAGACAGTGGCCTCCTAGTAGATTATTAATCTATATAAGGGCTAAACCCTGTTTGAAATAACTTCTCCCTTCCCCACAGATTTCTAGTTCCTTGGAGAGAAGGAAAAGATTGTCATAGGGTACATTTCAATAGCTCAGCGATTTCTAAGTTTATATCTTAATCTTTCCATGAATCAAATAAGTGTATAACGGTTTAAAGTGAAGTCTCTGCGTGGGCAGAATATTGTCTGGAAGCTGATACTGCAATGGGTTTGTTAATGAAGTGACAAGCATCCATGTAGTAAAAGACCTAATAGCAAACTTGCGGTCAATGATGTGTAACTTCAGCTGGATGAAAAACACAGTGGAGCGTAGATGTCTGAGTGAGAAAAGCAACCACAAATGTTATAATCAAGAATATCATTAAGCAAAGCCTAAACATGTAAACAGAAAGAGACCATTTGCTACAGTGCACTACATTTCTCCATGCAGGTCATTCCTATAACATGGGGAAATTCACTTAAGGGAACATTGCATCATTTTAGTGCGGAGTGACACTCATGCTTTGTTTATTTACTCATTGTGTGCTTGGCATGGAACATGCTACTTTGGAGAGCTTCCACATTAGAAACACATATGCTGCCCTATTATTTCAAGAGCTTAGCATGGTGTCCTTTTCCCCATGATAGATTCCTTCTGTTAGGGAACACCCACATACTGATAGTCTTCATCACCCCCAGCATCTTTTGGGGTGGTTCCAGGGAGGAAATAGGTAGCAACTTTTCCACTCCACGTTAATAAGTTTCTTTTTCTCTTCCTAACATACTGTGTTTCAGGGGACAAGGAATCAGTTTCTCACTGATTAAAGAAAAAATTATGAAGCCATTAACTAAATTCCCATAGTTATAATAAGGAATCAGACCCTATTATGCCTACAAAAGGCTATTATGAAGAACATCAACAAGAATGGCCAAGGATGGAAGAAGATCTGTAGGAAAAGAAAGAAAAAACTCAAGCATGTAAGGCTATTCAGATATGAAAGGGACACTGACATTAGATTGTCAATGGGAAGAAGCTGTTAGGTTTGAACAGGGAGGTGGAGGCACAAGCTGACTTGGAAGCAGCTGGGATAAGGATAGACAGTCTGCCTCACGAGCAAAAAAGAAAACCAAAAGAAACCTCACAACAATCTCATCAGAAACTTTGTGGACAAATGTGTAACCCATTTGTTCATTTCATCTTCTGCATATAACTGCGGTCTTTATTCAGATGGAATTTTCAACCAGCAAGCTAGTGCATGGCACCAGGAGCCTCTGATGTATTGCAAAAGACCAACATGCAGAACATGTTTTATCCTAAGCGCCACCATAATATTGAATTGCAGTACTGAGTTATGATTTTTTGAATCCTTTTAAGATCTTTTAATTTTTTTCAGCCTGAAATTAGACTAACTAGCTTTCATTGTGAGTATTGCAAGCAAGCATCGGAAGTCACTGTGTTAGCTTGTCTTTTATATAGCTCTTGTCACTGGGAGGCTTTGCATAGACATCGCAGGTGGTGAGGTAGTGGTGCACAGTAATTCTGAAAGAGTTTGTCACAGGAAAGATAGATGAGGAGAAAATATTGAAATGCACTTAGAATCATAGAATCATAGANAGAGAAGCTGCCTGATGGGCTGCGCTGCTGGAAACTAGTCTAGTATTTTGGATCCACATAACTCCTCCCCAGGGGGCCAGAGAGACTTGTTTGCTTTTGAGTTTGAGCACATGGACAGTAGTGTATGGACCACAGGTAGTAAACAATGTAGATACTTTTCCTCCTTTTTCTCATTAATTACTCAGAGACTGAAATGGCAACTACACAATGGTAAATACATCCCTATGGATTCAAAAGAATTATTATGTACCTCCACCATAACAACAGATTGTTAGACCTCAAAAGAACAGATGGGAATTTCATAGCATCTTAGTAATGAAGCAGGAATAGGCCAGTGGGCCTTAACAATAGCTACAAGTTTTTCAGCACCTTCTAGGCAGGGATCTCAAAAGTACTCTAACCTTATACCACCTTTCTCAGTTATGTTTTAATATCTCAAGTAAGTATGCAGAAAAATGGAAGCACCAAGTATTACATAACTGAGATAATAAGCAAAAACCAATAACAGATCTAGAAACAGAACCCAGGGTTTGTAACTGCCAACCTTGTTTTCTCAAGACACTGTCTAAAATGGAATTGTTTGCTCAGCACTCTTTCAAAATTTGGAACAAAAAGAAATCTAAGTGACCATCACCCCACATTAGGTCCTGATAGGTATTTTGTATGAAAATAACCTGTTCTGGCTTTCTGTCTATGACTAGAGTAATGTAAGTCTGCATTAGCAGCCTGCCAAATGAGGTAGGAGGAGTAATTAGTGTCTCAAAAACATCCTCCAAAACACTGGGGCGAAAGAAGGGAAGCTTATGTTCTTTCCTGCCCGGTCATTTCTGCATGTGTTGCATTGAAAATTCAGAATGTGTTTCAAATTTTTTCCATACCTGCAATGGCGTATTTCACAGAATTAGAACCATGCAAACCTCAGTCTTGCCAAAACACCCATACATATGCTTCATGGAGGAATCTGCTGATGTCCACTGACTCATTACAAATATAATGCTTGTCGCTGCTGCAGGTTAAGAGTTCTGAATAGTTTTGATTAATGCTCCTTGACTGGCTGAAAACAAGAAAAGAATCACTATACATTTGGATGATCAAATTCCCTCATGGAATATAAATCAAAGCATAATAAATTTAATAATTGTTGTAAGAAGGGAGATGAAGAGTCTATAAGATTACTTGCACACTTATTGTCCCAAATCCCTTGACATCTAGCAAATTGCAGAAGATTCCAGGCTTTCACCAAAATGCAAGTCAGATTAAAATGTGAAATCTTACAGTTTGCTGGATATAAAAGTTCCTAATCCATTTTTAATAGTTTGAGATTAATTTTGGTTATATATTTCCTATTAATCTGCTGAAGTATAGAGCTGTAATCTGGAGATAAAATAATGATGTTTTGAATTCATTATATTAAATTGTCTTGTCTGAACTCGCTGCTCATGGTTTCAGTTCTGAAACTCATGGAATTACATGTAAGACATATAGTTCTAGATTAATTATTTTTAACACTCTTTTTTCCTGTAATTCTTATTTTAAAATGAATGTAGAAAAAAATACATTTCTTACTGCACAACTTTCAAAATTCTATTGAGAAGCAAAAACCCCACCAAACAACCAAAACTCTATTCCAATTTGTATAACAAAGCATCCTATTAACTGCTTTATTAACACATTTTGTATTAAGATGACAACCTTTTCTTGATTTTATAGGTTAGAACTAAATTCTAAAAGCTATAAGGAAACATAGACTTACTGTATCTGATTTTGAGATACAGAAGACTAGCAAGGAGTTCAGATGGCAGAAGAAGTGTCCGTACAACAAGTTGCAGCATAATATTGAGACACACTAGCTATTTTTAAACAAGAAAGAACCAAACTGAAATACATGGACCTCTATGCTACCATGGTTACCTGCTTCCAGAACCTGACCTGCCTTACTGAAACTACCTGCAATATTACTGTATTAATGCGGTGAATGTAGGATATTGTAAATCTTCTCTTCAAACTGCAGGGGGAGTCACACCACTTGCCTTCAAAATTGTGTATTTCCTTGCAAAATGGTAAAATAAATGATAAAAGAAGGTGTTAAGTTCATACACTTTGAATGTAATGGTGTTCAAAATTCAAAATAATCCATTTAGACATGGTCTGCGATAACACAGCAGGGAAAAGGTGAATCAATCTGGCCTACAAAATGAAGTAAAGTAGAATTTGGAAATTTAGAAGAACTTAATATGTATATTAAAAAAAAAAAAAAAAAAGCATAACCTACCCATACCCAGTCAGTGACGCACACACAGAAGAAAAGAACTAACTACTACTAACTACTGTTTCTTTCCTTTTTAGGAAAGAATTCAGACGATCTGCTTGAATGCAGGGGAGATTCTCAGGAAGGACAACAGCCCTCTACTGTTCAACATATTCCTCAGAGCTCCTCAAGAGAACAGGAGAAAAATCATCAGAGCTATGAGAACTTCCCCTCTGTTGTACTCCCAGAGCATGGCCAATATTATATTCCTTTAGAGATTACCCCCGAGAGGCAGTGGAGGATGGTGTACATCTCCCATATTCCAGCCACTCCCTCTACCTTACTTAGTATCACTACTGCAGCAAGGGCATCTTTTATACTGGTTTTCTAGCCACATATATATGAGGTACAGCAGAGGATATACCCAAAGCACTGATCTTAGCTTCTCAACTTAAAAAAAAAAATCTCAGGATGGCAATGCTGGATCTTTCTGATCCAAACCTTAGGTTCCCTATGACGCAGTTTGTAACACTTAAACTTCTAGGCAAGATTATTAGTGATAATTGACCTTGCTCTGGTAAAAACTGTGTGCACTTGATTCCAGCTTGCAATGCTTAAGTGCTCAGTTCAGTCAACTGTATCACAGTAATGTTGATGTCATCATGTTTTACTCTTTGAAGACACTGTCTGCCACTAACCATCAGCAAGACATTCAGCCTGTCGCACATGAGCAGTCAATGGCTGATGGCCTGTAATTCTCAAATTATAATAAATCTAAAGGAAATAATTGTTCTGCTAAATGTTAGCTGAGTCACTGCTCATTACAAGTCAAGGCATAAATATGGGGCTGAATTTTTTGAAGGGTCCAACACAAACCTTGATAGATCCATTATGCTTACAGTTCAATTGTTTTTAAAATCTGAATAAAGAAAACTAGAAGGCAAGAATACCCCTCATAGTCTTTGGGAATGTTCAAATACTCAAAAATATTACATATTAAAACAATTTTAATTGAACCTGTCCAAGAAGGTTGGAATAAGATGATATTCCCTGCACTACATTTAAGACCACTTGATCTTTGGTCATAGTGAGGCTGAGCTTCTCTTAGCTGGACGTAAACATGACTCATATACCATTATGCAGAGATTAAGTATTCTGGACTCAATTAATGTTCTTTCATAATGCCTTGAACTTCAAAAATAGATCAAAACGCAAAATACAAAACTCATTCTTTTGAGAAATAGGATATTCTAATTTACCCAGAATATGTGTCAACCTACTGGGTCTTTTTCATCTTAGCATCCTGATTGCATCCAAACCCTGGAGTCTTACAGACCAGCACTTCTTCCACGGTGACAATTGTGTGGGAAGGGTGGTGACTATCTTCTTGTAGCTAATCCTAAACTTCTTTTCTTGCTTTCTCACTTTCTTGAGGAAAGGTAATTTGCTTTGGCCCTATACCAGGAGAAGGCTGTAACCATCTCCTGTTGGTTCAGCCACACTAGCTTCTTTAGTGGAAGAGTGAAAAACAGGCCTCTACATCCTCTCCATGCTTTCCCCTGCCAAACCATCAGGACTGATACAGATCTTGGCTTGGGTTTATCATCACACAAGAAGGTGTCAGGCTTCTTCTGTTACAGAAAGGCTGCTTCCCCCACGCTGCTCTTAAAATCTGCTTTGGAGTTTACTGTGGTTAGTTATGAGACTGAGATTCAAAGTGTTCTAAGCTTAGATGAAAAGCCAGAATGTATTATAGTGACGGTTCCAACTCCAGTTTGTTAATAGAAAGCTTCCTCTGCCAGGATTTATCTTACCTTACTTCAGATACTTTACACATTAGATATCTAACTGTACCCAGTGCCTCAATTCCTACTGTGGTCAGTAGCGCTCAAGGATGATTTACTCCATGTGACCGAGTTGCTGGCTGTGGAGACATAACATACTGCTAGAGGATGCCTGTCTGCCTGTTTCTCCTTTGACTTGCTGAGGTTCAATGCCTAACTCCTAGACAATCAAACAGATGGGTCCCACCCCAGGGAACACCAAGGGTCTCGATCAGCTTCCTAAACATTAATACTTTTTATCTACAGAAAGACTCTGTAGATAAAGTTCATAATTAAGTAAAGAACTTGAATTCAGTAGTCAAGGTGTTGGAGGTAGGTAGATTTTTAAGTATAAGGTTATATTACATCACAGTATTGGCGTACTTATACCTCCTGGGCTGAAACATGCTGTGCTGTCTACTTGTCCCCTCCACCTGATCATTTAGAATCACTCAGTTATTTCTAAGGAGATTAAGAACAACCATGTTGCCTGTCTTATACTGAAAATTTCCTATAGAATACTGCATGTGACAGTTCTAGTATTTTTGGAGCTACAAGTTCAAATGCGGTGAGAAGGATTCATACACTGTGGGTTGTCCCCTGCAGAGTCTTACCCAAATTTGGGCAAAGTATGTACATTTGGAAACTTCAGTTCATACTGCTCATCAGAGCATCTGGCAGCTGTTAATCTCTGTTCATTCCATCTGCTGTGGATTATGCCCTATGGGTGTTCCTTCTAGCGCTGCACAAAGCTCCCCACTGCATCTTGGAGACTACAGGAGTGTTTGCCCTGTGCTCTCTGCAGTCCTCACCCTGGTCCCAGCAATACTCACCTAATGACCCACAAAGAACTAAGTTAGAACTGAGGGAAGGGAAGGGCTGGCATGGAAAGAGCCTGGGACTAAAACTGAGGAGGGGCTGGGGAAGAGTAGACATGTTTAGTAGACATGGTGTTGTTGGGTTGACGGTTGGACTAGATGATCTCAGAGGTCTTTTCCAACCTTAATGATTCTACGATTCTATGATTCTAAGAGAGGAGGGAGAAAGAACTTACTGATGCAGCCAGAAGTGGAGGGTACAATATTCACTACAGGAGACTCAATGTCTGGATGGGGCACTAGGGATCGTACGGGTCAGCGTTTGCCACTTCTCAGGTCAATAGCCAGGAAATGAAGGCTAGCACCTTCCTTAGGGTCAGCCATGACAGTGGAGGAGATGGCTCGTGCCTGGAGAATCCATGTGGTTCAGTCTGGCTTTTAATTACTACCCTTTATAGGACTGACAGAGAAAAGGCCTCCCAAAGAATCGTGCTCACTCCACAATTTCCCTGCATACACTTGTATTGGAATTAAGAGGTCATACCATGCGTGTCAGGTCACAATTTAGTCCTGCAATCTTGTCATATAGATTGTACCTGGAAAGTAGAGAGTACTCGGGAAGTCAGGCTGGAGGCAATAGACTAGAATTCAAAATCATTGGCATTTTCTAGCTTTTGCCAACACAGTTGTTCAAGCATCGTAAACACACCTCCACAAGAATGTGAGAGTTCAAAAATAAAATAAATATAGCTTTATTTTAATCACCTTCCGGTTTTCTGTTTTCACTATCCAGGCATCAAATATTGCTCTGAGAAAAGCTCTTGTTTATAAAATTAAGAAAAAAAAAAAAAAAAGCTGTACCTTTTACATAGTCGCATGAATTAAGGAACAAAAAGACCTTGGTGAAAAGAGAGGACATGCTGAGCATGGACGTGGGAAGGAATGGCAGTACAGCACAGGCCTTCTCATTGCTTGTCACAGCTGCATTTATTCCTGTCACATGAATTATGATAGAAATTGTGTGCACTACGTTCTGCTTGAAAATGAGGGAGCAAATATAGCAAAGCACAGAAAGTATGTACTTTCAGTGTGCACTCTCTTCTATCTGGTTCCAAGAGCAATAAAAAATATGTTATTAATCTCCTTTCTCTGTTTCCTCCTATCTTCTTCATTATTCTTCACTGAAAGAAGAGGAAGAGGAAGGAAAGTTAAAAGGTGAAATTGTTTTGTGCCTCATCTTAGAAATGAACTAATCCTCCCAGCCCCCTTCTCATAACTCCAGCTGCTAGGTGAATCTTCTTTTCAGCTGCTACTTCCAATACAGGATTTTCTGAAGCAACATGTTGCTCTGTGGCACTGTCAAGATTCTTATTGTTAAAATTTACTACAGGAAAACAAAATACAGCTTTTGATATCCTCTGCTTGCCTTGAACCCTGTAGTAAAAATAAAAAAGCCATAAAATGAAAGAAATCTAAGGCTTCCCACCACCCCCTGTGTGCTTTTTAACCCAAACTCATTGCCTACTACCATGCCTGAGCTTTTTTTTCTCCCTTCTCTTTTGTTTGTAACTGCAAATCAAAATCTGCCAAGCTGGACAGTTTATATTTTATGGAGTGAAAGAAACAAACTGTCCAACAAAAATGCCACTCTCCTGCTGAAACTGTTGACACATTGCTTATTGTTCACAGTTGAAGATTCTGTACATTACTTGTGCTTGCAAGGTCAGTGAGGGACACAGAAACATTGGAAATACAGAGTTAAAAATGTCGGCCTGAGTATAAAAAGGCCCTGTCACCCTCCTGTATATGATTTGATGAAGTGCTTATGATATTCCACTAAATGTTAATGGCACAAGTCTATCAAAGTTAAAACTATACTTAATATTACAAACCCATGGTAATAAGATACACTCAGAGAAGCCCTTGATAACATTATGCATGGTTACCTTTAAGACATGAAGGGAAGGGCATACATTAGTCATTTAATGTGTCTTTTAGGTGCCCAATGAACATTTAGCTGAAGCAAAATGTTTAAAGCCCTGATCCGTCACTGGGACGACTGGGATGAGTAAAGAGTATAGAACCCAGCCATCATAGAAGAAGAGTGCCAGAGCCTTGCTAGTTTGTCCCTACAAAATGCGCCTCTGGGTGCATTCAAAGGGAAGTGATCTGCAACTAATGCCTTGGGAGAAGAGCTTATGCGTCTGCCCATCCTAGGATCAAGCCTGGGCCTGTTTGTAATGTAACCATCTAGGACTGACTGGTTAAAAAATAAAAATACTAAGCTGTCCGCCTCATTCATTTTGCTTCTCTGCGTTCGGCCTATTTGCATTATATTTTTTAAAACCCCCATCAGCATTACTTTTGAGAGTAACTTTTTTCAGTGTGGTCATACCCTATTAAGTCTCATCTATATCAGAGAGGTTTAGAAGTTGAAAAGAAGTAAGTGGCATTAAAAAGACAAGGAAATGCCGCTCCGCTGCAGTCAGGGTGAGGTGCTGCTTGCCCGAGAGGGCCAGCGGATATCTTGGTCCGGGCCCCATCTCTGACGGCAGTAGCTGAGACTCTGAACAGGCATCACTTGCAGGCATCAGTTCAGCTGAAATTATTGTGATCTTTTGGTTATATTTGAAGACTCTGTGACTGCAACTGGGAAGGCTTTGTTACAGCCATGGCAGAAAGAGTGCCCTTCATGGTCTTTTCTACGTTATGAGTGCATAAAGCTGTACCAGGCCTACAAGCTTTAACTATAAACTGTTAAACAAGCTTAGCTGAGTAAGGACAGACAGGGATAAAATATTCTGACATTTCTTTATTGCAATGCACCCTGTGGGAATCGTTCTACTGCTTCCATTGCAGACACTTCTTCAGTTTAACTTTTTCCTACACCTCAAAGTCACGTGTCAGCTAATGAATCTAAAAACTATTATAATCCATCTTTTTCAAAAAATCACTTCACTGGACACACCTCACACAGTCCCTTACTGAGGGGCTGTCATAACTGGGCAAGCAGCAGGACACTGGGTGGGACAGCACAGTGTTGTTGCTTGTGTGTTTATGCTTCGCGACTAGAATAACGTAACATAAACATTTTAAAATGTTTTCTTCCTTTACTTTGAAAGGCTGCTTCAGCATAATTTCCAAGCTATTTCTTCTCACAGGCAAATATTGCCCTTTAAAACACAGCTTTAAGAACAGTTAGCAGCTCGTTTAAGCTATAAAGATATTACAGATGTACCAGCCTGGTGTGAAACAGTGATAATTAAGACACAACGTGGCACCTTAACTGAACCAAGAAGCAAATAAAAATGTCTGCTTAGAATTGAATTGGATCATATTTAGTAACTTCAGGCATCACAGTCTCTTGGTCCTCTGGATGCCCATCTTGATGGTTAGCATGGGCAGAGCTGGATCAAGTTCACTGAGAAATAGGACGAAGCGCTACCTGTAAGGGGTTTGAACAGCAATTAAACTAACCCTTTCCTTACTGTACATTGAACCTGCTGTGTGCAGGTTTTGATTTTCAGAATCTCACAAAAAAAGAACAGGATGGGGGCAGAGCGTAGGCCAGAAGTGTTAGTGGCACTCTAGCCATTTTTTGTAGGGTGTTTCAGTTTCCATCCTAGGATCACAAAGAGCTTCACAAAGAAGGTCAGAATCATCATCTTGTTAAAGTCAACTCTGTTCGTAACGTTTGCTTTCTCCATTCAGCTGCAGCATTCCTGCAGAATCGGAATTAGAAGTGAGGACCTTTCTTCTGCTGTATCAGTCATGCCAGGCCAGGCGAGACTGGGACAGGAGTACAGCTGGCAGGAGAGACAGGGCCACCTATATTTAACAGCTGGGCTTTTTTCTCTTCCTTCAGGCGGGGAGTGCATCTCTCGTGCGTGGGACTCTTGAGTACGACTGGAAAACATGGCTCAGGTGTGATCACATCAGAATGGCAGAAACACTTGCAATTTGGTAGTTCAGAGCGGGTCATATACTTACGTATACATATATATACGTACACAATATCCTGTTTTCATAATCAGTTTGCATGCATGGCTATGCCTGACCAAAAAAAAAAAACCAAACCCCTGACACTTCTTCATTGCTGAAGGAAGCAATAAAATGGTAAATTATCAAAAAAAGCATTAATTTGTTGCATTTTTGCTACCAAACAGCCAGATCATACACTTTTCACAGAGTTATGATACCAGAAGCCTGCAGCAACTTTGAGCATCATATCCATATGAAATAACACCTATCTTTCTTCTAGTGTAGACAGGGCTATGAATCATGCATATGTTATAAAATTTCAGGTTCTAGTATTCAGATTTAACAGCTTGGTAATCATACTGTTAAATGTGTTTACTTATGGTAAGTTCAAAATTACATGCAACTTTAAATCTGTGAAGCTAATTATATGAAGGGCAAATGAACATATTTATTTCTAAGAGCACAGATTAAACCCGAAGTAATAAAAGCCAAATGTGGAGGATCTTACTGAGGCTCGCACTGAAATCAATGACAATCTTGCTGGAGAAACAATAGGGGAGACAACGGGGAAGGTTACAAAAACATGATACTCATATTGTTTTAGAAATACCAATGTCTGTGAAATAATAAAAGCTATTGATAATATACTGTAAAAATAACATGGAGGAATTTACCTAATGCCTTCTGTCTTCTTTTTTTCTGCAGAGCCAATGGAAAGCAGCATTGGCCACAGGGGTATCTTAGCTTGGAGGCAATGGTTCATTTTTCTAAGAGCAGCAAGCTATTTGCTTGAAACTGTTCATTATTCAGCTTTCCCTCAGACAGTTTATAAGCAGTCTCTCGTGACTCTCTTACAATCAAAATTCAATCAGTTGTGCTGAATCTCACTACTGAAACCACTTGGGTGAACATTTGTGGCCACAGAGACTTGAATGCAGGATCAAGGCATACACTGCTTGGTCCAGACTGGATATGTATCCTCAGAGACTCTTTGTTCTTTATGTGTTTGATAAGTGTAATTCTTTGACTTTTTAATTATATTTATGAATTCAAACATCATTTTCATGTATATCTTCTTAAACTGCATACACTTGTAATGCTGCAGTGACTGTTCCCACTTGTAAACACATTTACTAGAATATTGAATGCAGGTAAAGCCATTTCATTTTTAAAAGGCATTTTCCCAGGTCTTCCATTCAGAAATTTGTTGCTGAAGAAGCACCAAAATGTTTGGTATCCTACAGGTGGGAAAACAAAAGTGATCAATCAGTAAGTGGCTTGATGCTGTTAATCTACACAAGAGTTTTGCATCCCACATTTGCTTTTGAACTTCCCAGCTTATGACAGTGGTGAGTAAATGCCTCCTGCCCCTTCCTCTCCTTACATCCCTCTGCTGGGCGAGGCTCCAGGCCTGCATCACACTTGGATGGATGCACTGCTGTTATGCAAGGAAGGGCCTCAGCTGTTAGGGAAAAGCTGATTCCTTCAGATGTGGGAGATGCGAGGGAAGAAAGGAAGACAGGGGCCATACCTCCAAAGGTGTGGTGGGTTGACCTTGGCTGGATGCCAGGTGCNGTTAAAATAGTAAATCTTCAAAATTATCTCTTTCTCCTGTTTGATTAATGCAAGTTCCTTCCTCTTGCTAGGAATCCTTGTTGTCTTTTGAAGGAACTAAGCAGAATACTTTATATGAAGTTTTTTATTCTTCCATATAGATAGTTTACAGAAAACATAATATCATTTTTATATCACTGGTATTCTTGCTCTGTGTTTCATGGTTGAATTGGCAAGAAGCAGCAACTTATAAGTTTGATAGTGTAAGGTGCTGTATACATTTTCAGACCTATAAAAGCATAATAATAGTAACAATAAATTGTGATGGTGGATGTAGAACCATCACGTAGGCAGGACTGGATAAAGCGCACTCTTCTAACTAGGGACAAGCTGTTATCTCTAGACATTCAGATTAGTCACATCTGACTTCATCTCTTCTCCCACGGGTTCACTATGTTTACTGAAATTAATCTAGGCATCAGTCAGGCTAGGATGACTTTTGCTTTCAAAGTTACTTTCACACCCCTTGCACCCAGATTAAAGAACCAAATGCATCCTATGGTGTTTCTGACTGAGGAAAGTTGTAACGTTTCCTTTCTTGTAAGTCCTCTTTCTCTGTCACTTTGTAGGTGAGTTCTAGTTTGGCACAAACTTTACCACAGAGCTTGTAACACAACAGTGTTGAGTATTGATAACTTTTCCAAAACAACATGTAATTTACAAATATAATTTCCTTTCTTTTACATCATTGGTCTCCATGGCATTACTGATGAACCTGATAAACTCATTAAGGGCCATATCAACTTTTTAAGAATCGTGTCATGCATCTCTCACAATGTTTTATTTTAATCTTACCATTCACCCTAGAAGGTCCCAGATCATTGCCATCAGCTAATCTCTCCCTATCACTGGGAAGCAGCCCTCTCTACAAAGTAAACTGTGCCAATCACTGCACTGTACAGCATTAGGAGAGGTGGGGGGTAAGTCAGCATTTTTTACCCGAACATTAAGGTTGATGACCCCCTCTTCTCATTAACTCTGTTAAAGGAATTGTAATGACTATCTAGGAAACACAGGAGCTAAAATATTAAAACCTCTTAGAAGATCCTACTTAATGGCTTGGAACTTAATATCTCTAACCTTAGAGCAAGGCAGGCATGAGCTGGTCCTGCAGCAGTGAGAAAGCATGGCTTCAAGGAGATCTTCCCCTGAGCAAGGTAGGAGAAGAGCCACTTTCTGTCCATACCTGTTCTTAGGGATTAACACATTTGTATTTTTGCCATGTCATCTTCAGCTCTATCCCTACCCGTTCATTTTGTCCATGTGCTGTGTCTCAGCTTTATGGTGGTCAAATTTCTTTGGTTCTGTGTGACATTTTGTGTGAGTTACTTTAAAGTTAGTTTGATTATTTGGAAAAAAAGCAGATCTGAAACAGTCAACGTCTGTGATGCACGCACAGCTGAGGAGGGAGGGCAAGAAGCCCTACAGAAGCTAACAGCCCTGGCCAAGGGAGTCATTTGTGTGGGTGGGCAGAGGCCTTAACATAAGGGTGTCTGTCTGATCTCCTGTGGCAAGATGGTCATTCAGGTAGAAGGGGCTCATTATAAGAAAAGTCCTGGTTTCAGTTTAATTCAGAGTTCATTTTCTTCCTAGTAGCTGCTATAGTGCTGCGTTTTGTTTACACTAGTCAGCTTCCCATGCTCTGCCAGGTGCACAAGAAGCTGGGAGGGAACGCAGGCAGGACAGCTGACCCAACTTGGCCACAGGGCTATTCCATACCGCCTGACATCAAGCTCAGTATAGAAAATGGGGGAGTTGGCCAGGGGAAGTAGTGATTGCTGCTTGGGGATGGGCTGGGCATCGGGTGGTGAGCAATTGCATTGTGCATCACTCATTTTATATATTCTTTTATAATCATTATTATTATTTTCTCTTTCTCTGCTGTCCTATTAAACTGTCTTTATCTCAACCCACGGGTTTTAGTTGTTTTTTTTTTTTCCTGGTTCTGTCCCTCATTCCACCGGGGCAGGGGGAGGGTGAGCGAGCAGCTGTGTGGTGCTTGGTTGCTGATTGGGGTTAAACCACAATAGGAACCAAAAGGTAGTGTTAATTAACACTAACTAACTAAAGTGTTAGTGTTAATTAATTAACAGATCTGCTTCTGCTGTGATCCCTGCCTGAGAGGAGTCCTGGCCGTTCCCAGCCAAAGGTGAGGCTGCCTCATGGCAAGCTGAGCCAGGAGCTTTGGCGTGTGTCCCAGCTGGGCAGAGCCCAGCCAGCAAAAGTGGTCCCAAAATAGTCCTGCTGTGTAAGACACCTGACCAGAGCATCTCCAGGAAATTGTCCATAGCCATCAGGTCAATGGCGTTACAAATGCCAGAAAGTGTCATTGTGGGTACATGTGTGGGTCCTGGTCCTTTTAGTGGTCCACAACAGCCACAATGGGAATCCTGTTGTCTCATCTGGGGCATCAGGTATAACTAGAAGTAATTTTAATAATTTCATTTTTATTTGCTTTCTTAACTACTGGCTCAGTAAGGCCCTTGTGCTACTTTATGTGTCTGAGATACCATAGGCTGAGTGCTGAGAGATACAGATAAGGACATTTCCCCTGTGTGAACTTCTCTTTCAGAGGAGAGTTTTTCCCCTCTGACTGACTTTTAGATTGTAGAGTTGGAGAGTGAAGAAATTATTCTTTTGACCACGCCTGCCTTCCACATATTTACCAATGCCTGAATACATATTTTAAAAAACATGCTGTAGCAAAGTCTGGTTTCAACTGGTTTTTCCTTTGGTTGTTGTGAAAATCATCAAGCTAGCTGTTTTTGACCATGGATGATGCCATGAACTTTATTACTAGCAAGTATCTGTTCCATGCTACATAAGCATGGAACCTCACACAGCCCCCTATGCAATCATGCTAACCATACCTTGAAAATTTACAGCCATATCAGACAGAAAAAAAAAAAACGGGGAAGACACCCTAGAAAAGGAAAGGTGTATGAGAGAAGATGCAGAAGATGATTTGTTGTTATGATTATTTTATGTAAAACAAAGGCCGCTCAAAACGGCTACTTCTACTCTTGTGTTCATAGGACAGTTCCAGCAGCATATTAGAAATTTCTGAAATCTCTTATAGCTGATGTGGGGCTGAACTCATCTCACATATCCTTAACAGCCTATCACTTTTGCTCCTAAAGAATTGAATGAAGTCAGGAAGAGAAACAGAGAACAGGGAGTTCTACACACTGGTATTTTTCCAGTGCAAGGACTAACTTGTTAGTGCTCTTCACCTGTATTTGTGCTGTGCCCGGCGCGGTAGGTCCTACTACCAATTAGAGCCCATGGGTGGCTGCTGTAACAGAACGGGAGAACCACAGAAAACGATAATGGCACAGGGGTAAGGAAGGGCAGTAGGGAAAAGAAGGAAAAGTGAAAGAAATTACTTCTGAGGAAGATGTTAGAGGAACAGCAGAAGGGTGCTTAGCACTGCTTTTCCTGTGTGCCATTTCTGGTGCAGGGAATAAAATAGTAATGCCCATTTATCAGTTTCTCTTTCTTGCTAAGCCAACTAAATCTCTAAACAGCCAAATTATTTCTTTAGCAAAGAGTTAGAGATTTGCACAGACTTGACATTAAGCAACAAAATTTTAATTCTCGTTATGACTATACACAAAATTTTGTCTAGCCTACAATTTGGCCTTGCGTAGGCTAGATAGCTGTGTGAGTATCTGCTGCTGCTATAACTTCTGCCACAGTGATTCGGAATGAAAAAGGAAAAAAAGAAGAAACACTATAATGGTGCAGCCTCAGATCTGAGTCTTTTCTTCCCTGCTTATACTCATTACCCGTCTGTTGTATTCACGGAAGTCGTAAATGAACACAGTGCCTGATACTCACTTATGCCACTGTCGTGCAGACAACTAAGCCTTAAAACACGTTCATTTGTTGAACATGGCATGATACCACAAATAGTAATTATAGTACTAATTTCAAAAAAGATCACACAGCAAGCACTAGCCTACAGCAAGAAAGCATTTCATTTCCTAGTATCTTTTTTTTTCAGTACAAGCTATACTAAATGACCTACATTAAAAGCTCTTGATGAAAGAAAATGTAAAACAAGAACTGTAGACAATTCAAACAGAACACGTGAGCTATTTAAAGGCTGGAAAAACAAAATCCAAAGCAAATGGCACCATATTGAGCAATGTGAAACCAGGTTGTTTTACTTCAAATGGCACTCAACTGATCCTTCTGTTTGCTTGTTCTGGGTTTGCAAATTGCCTTAGCTGCATGTGGTTTCACATTAGGGTCATCAATCCCTCTTCATAAATTCTTTTTTTATCATTTATGGCATTTGATGTGATTATTTTGTCTCTCCTTTTTCCCTATTTATTGGACCTGGAGTGGGAGGAACAGAAGAGAAGTTAGACTTTTATAATATCTCTTCGTCATTTTTTACATGGGACAAAGATATTTCATCTTCCTGACAGAGAGAACATGAAAATTTCTGAGTATGAGGTGCAGATACAAAGAACAAAACCCCCCAACCTACATATTTCTAATCAGTGATTTATAGATTTTATCAGCAAGTCCCACAAGCCAATTGGCATTCACTTAGAGTGTGTCTTCTTAGGAAACTGAATCGGAAGCTTCAAACTGGCTTTCGGTTCTGCTTTTAAGCACTTGTTACCTGTAAATTTAAAATCAATCCTTCCTTTTCTCAAGCGCTGATGAACCTGCATAGCAAGGCTGTAAGGCAAAACACAATGGTTTTTCCTTGGAAACATGCCACTTGAGAAGTGCTAATGGCAAACTTGAAAAGAAAATTTAGACTGTCAACATGGTCTCGCTTTTAGGATGAAACAACACCTAAGAAGCGGAAGAGCTGATTTTCACTGAAGTGTTACTGGGCCAGCATGAAATATTCTACTTAAAGGGAAGAAGAGTTTTGTCTGAGTTCAAGGTTGCTCTATGGTCTAACAATGATTTGTTAAGCTCTTATTAGAGATTTCTTGACCTATCTGTATCTAGTGCCTACTGACTTTCTGAAGTTGTTTAAGGAGCACTTCAGGTTCAAGTAAAATTTATCAGCAGATACCACAAATTCACACAATTCTTTTTCACAAGTTTGATGATCCTATCATATATGATCAGCAAAGCCCTTTTTTGAGACAGAGAAAGGGAGAAACAGAATTATAGTGACAACCTGACCCAGCTGAGGAAAAAAGAGTAATCAGATAAAAAAGTAATTTGCTCTGACTGCCTTACTATTTTTATCTGTGTTGTGGTGGCCTTGTATAGTTTTGCTTTGTGTAACAGTCCCTGTTTTGGGGCTCTCTCAAAAATAATGTGAGCAAAAATAAGAAATAAAATAAGTCCTTGTCGCATAAGGAAACTTTCTTTCCCTTCCCAACTCCTATTAAGGAAGTGTCTAGAAATGCTGTCTTTCCATTTCCATAGCTGTTTTAAAAGCTTTTTGAATTTTACATTTTCAGTCATGTAAATTAGTATTTGTTAGGCACTCACAGGCACTCATTTACTGACCTGGCTTGCTGTCTTGGCAGGCTTGCTGCTGCCGAGAGCTCCAATCTGGGATGTTGCTGAGGCTTGGCCATTGCTATTACATGGCGCTTATCCATATGGACACCAGTGGTACTGATGATGCAGATCTGGAGCATATCAAGAGTTACTACATGGCTCTCGGGGCTGATAAATGGATCCATAGGTCCATTCAGGCCTTTTTATTATTTCCAGTGTGTCTCCACACTAGACCTTTGAAGGGAATGGATAAAAAGATGTGGACATCAGTGGCTTGAAATTCCACATTGCCTCACCCATTTGAATTTTACTTTCTTCATTTAATGGAAATGAATCACTCGGAGAGGAGGGCGCTGGGACTGTAAGAACATAACAATGTCATGCAAGTTGCATTCTTCTTTCTCTTCTGAACAGATCTGAGGTTTTGATTGCAGTGGATTGTTAAAGAATGTGTGTCAAAACCCCTCAAAAGGGGTTGAGAAAAACACAGGAATGAAAAGTTAGCATCTGGAGCAAGTTCATAATATCAATAGTCCATACCACAGGAGACAGAACTAAGAGTGCCAACTTTTTATAGTTTTGTAAATAACTCCTTTTTAATCTAATTTTTGTGAACATTTTGGGAAGGCAAATACTCCCACAGAATGAATTACAAGTTTTTCGTGCTAGCTGCGCATAGGTCCATTTTTATTGTTTGCCTTCTACCTCACTTTCTCTTCACTTCCATAGCAAAAAAAGGAAAGAGGCATGGCAGAAAAAGCAAGAAGAAATGGTAGAGGAACAACCTTCTTCCCTCCAAATTTCAAAAAGTGACTGGTTGCCATCTGAAATGCAAGATGTAGGTACAACCCTACTTAGAGAAATTGCCAAAGCTGTGGCATACAAAAACCTTGATCACAAATTAAAACATAAGTACCCCTTTGTCATGCATCATTTCACAGGTGGAGTTCGGTGGAAATCTAATACTTCACGTTCCTGCTTTGCATTCACACACATGCTCTATTCCTTTCCTTTTCACCCTCCTTATGCAACTATGCATAAAAAAGCAACAGCAAAATTTCCCCAAACTGAAAAGCAAGGGGCGGTTGCATAATACCAGTTCTCCATATTTGAAACTACATTGACTGCTACTTGCAGAAACACTGTGGAAGATGGTTAATCCATCATTGCTTTATAATGCCAGAGAGAGTTCCCTGCAGGAAAAGTATCTCTGGAAAAAGTGTGCGATGCCATAGATGGCAATGTTAGATTTAGACATCAAGGGATGATATACAGAGGCATTTCTGAAAAATCAAATAATACTTCTGATACTGTTCTACTGCAAGACTAGAGGCCAGCTTTTGCCACTAGCACAGTGCATATACTACTAGAAATGTATGCTGCAAGGAGTTTCTTATTGTCTATAAAATTGATTTTTTAGATAAAAATTAAGAAACGGGCCAGTGAATGCTGACATGTCTGTTACACCATTGACTTTTTCCAAAAGCTCTACTTATGCCCAGTTATGAAAAGTCTTTGATAATCTGCACATATTTCTGCACTTTATTATACAGCAGTTCTAGCACAATAATTTTCAAAAAATCCATATTATGATGCTTGTAAAAAAGGATAGGGTTTGAATACGGTTTGATGGACTATTTATTATAGAGAAATCCACATACAGCTAAAAAACGAGATCATAACATCTAATTCTGTTCATTCAAGTATTTAGATTCAGTTTAGTATTCTGGAGCTGTATTCATAAGTATTTTTCTTTCTGTCCTTCTGCCTGTATTTTTCTTTAATGACTGGTAAAAAAGTCATAGGAAGGAGCCTTCAGATAATAGAGTCAATTTTCCCTTAGCAGAAGTAATAACTTGCACATCTGAAACATTTTCAATACCTTAACCTAAGCCAATTCAGGTAAGACCTCTTGAGAAAATACTGAAGAAGCTACAGTGAAATAGTAGTCTGCACAACCAGATATTAATCATTATTGTCTCTTCCCTCTGTCCAAGTGATATTTTGAGAAGGTTTAGGAGCATTCAGTGCAATTACTTTCTGGACTGGTTATCAATCGATAGACATTGCAATGCCCTCTTTCTGTAGCCTCCTATAGACTCTTTCCAGTCTCCTCGGATACATCTCTCACTAAAGGAAAAAAAATAATCCTATGTTTAATTCATCTTGGGCTGTCTGCATAAGACTGACATGCGCTGTAAAAAAACCAACAAGAAAACAAAATTCCCTCACATACTAGAGAATTGCGTTGCCAAATATCTCACTCTCTTTTTGTCTTCTGAACAGGCAAATGAAGCCCAGCAGCCAGCTCTAAGAAATGCTTTATTTCAGTCTTGCTAATTCCAGGTATTCCGAGTTACGAATTTGTACATTCCTATGCCCACATGCCCTTATTGCCTTCAAAAGGAAAATGTGATTATTTTAGGTATATTAGTAACTTTCTGGTCTTTCTGTTTCCCTTTGTACATTGAAATGTGTTCTCACTTTCCAGTTTCCTTCCAGACTCATAAGGTTTGGAAATTTTTATTTTTATAAATGAGATTCTCATATCCACATGATCCAGGACGTATGATATCGAAGCAAAAAGTGAAGCCATAAACCTCAGTAAAATCGGTGGTCAGTCACAATACTGTCAATCAAACAGCAGATATGCTTACAAAACGAAGTCGTGTGATTTCCCAAATGAACTGAGGTGAACCAAAGAAGTGTGCTACACATCTCTGGTGCATTTAGGAATAATGTGTCTGATCTGATTGCACTGTTAAGTGTTGCAGAACCCTTTGCCAAAATGAACAGAGTTAAATGAAAGGCAGCTGTGCAGGATTACCTAAGTGCACCCCTAGGGAAGGTAAAACAACGGACTCCACTAGCAGCATTCCTGTACATCTAATACCCGATGTTTATAACTGCGGAGAAGGCCTCAGCCTTGCCCTGTGACGATCCTCATTTACCTGAGAGGAAGAAGGTCAAAGTGATCTGTTAAAAATTGGCTCTGCAGAGAAGAGGAGGCTGCAGGTGTAATGCAGAAGGCTGCAGAGGTTTTGCCAGGGGAGACAGTGGCAAGCTTGGGGAGACAGAGGTGGGACAAGGCAAACCTACCTCAGCTGTTGCTGTGGAGCTCAGCTTAGGAAAAAGAAATTATTAACCTTGGTCTTCCATTTCGTGCTGATTTTACTGTGCTCTGTTTTCAAGAAGCTGTCTATGCCACCTGGCCAATTGTCATAGCTCCAAAAGGAGGACCTGCAGCTGAGGCTGGACCAGTTGAACTCATCATGGCTGGAAGCTGCAGGTGGGGAGGAAGGAAGGCGCAGCCCAGCCCTGGATCGGACAGTAAGGGGGGAGGTGGTTCAAGGCCCACGGTCAGCAAAGATAAAAGGATGCACTCTTGTCACTGGACAGGTGTGTTTGATGACACTCAAGGAGCAACATGCAACAACCACTGCACTTCCTCTGCTGCAAGAGGAATATTCAACACTTTTGCAGATCACAACATTTAACTTCCCTTCAAATATGAAGTTGCCAAACTCATTTTGTTGATGGTCAGGTGAAACAGAGAAAAGGGCCAGGAAAGCTGTTTACTTACCCTTTAGGTAGCCTAAATGGAGTCTCCTCCACAAGACACTCTGTAGCCATCAAAGCCTAGCAAGCACAGATGCAGAGACACTGTGAAGTTCAACAGAAACATAAGTGACCTGAAAAGAAATTGAAATTTGAAGTGACAATATTCACTACAGATATAAAAATCAACTTCAAGGTAGTTAAAGAGCAGCAGAGGAATCTCATAGCATGGTGATTTAAAAAATGGCAGATGACATTCAATACAAAAGAAGGGAAGTACATGTAAAATGAAGTAACTCCAACAGCGCATATACAATGATAGGTCCTCAAGAAGGAAATAGTCATTTCATGGAGACCTTATAGATGGTACAGATGGTTCTCTAAATACATCTCATTGCTGGACATTGACCAAAACATGAGCATAAGCTCAGACAATTTAGGAAGGAATGGGGAACAAAACTAGAGGACGCTGCTATGTTACTGTTCACATTGTTGGAGAGAGGAAGCGCAGCTTAGAGGGGAGATGACTGGAGGGTGATGTGATAAAGGTCTATAAACTCGCAGGTGATGCAGGCAAAGTGAACATGGAACTACAAAAAAGTCACAAGAAGAGCCAGGGAGCACCAGTGAAATGACAATGTAATTACCAAATAATTTCTGAAAATAATCGGGGAGCTTGACATGCAACCCAATATAGATATCCTTCTGCTCTGCAGCCTTCCCGTACTTTAAGTTTACCAACCAACTACAGAAAAACAGCTCTGCAAGACAGGAAGCCACGTCTCTCCCCGCAGGCATAGATGTGTGCCTGGCCTTGAAGTCAGTGTTTTCACCAGAGGTTTGGCAGGTAACCCAGAGTAATGGGTATAGTTTCAGAATGACCATCTCCCCAGGCAATTTGCTCTCGTTCACGGGTCCTCAGCCTCACGCACCTACCCTTCAGCACTCCTGGGAAGGGAGAAGGTGTAGGGAAAGAAAAGGCCCCTGAAACAACCCACTGGAGATCCAGGAAATGAATAATAGTTGGGATATCTTTCTTCTAGCTGTTCTCTCCTAACTAGCAAGGCTAGCTCCATGTTGTCTGCCTTCTCCGGCGATGTAGCAGCAGACTGTACAAAAGTTCCTCAGTTTGTTTTTTTTTTTTTGAGGTAGTTTCACCTTCCCAAGCAGGAGCGTGGGAGAAACTTGGCACAAGATTCCCCGTGTTTGCCAAGGCAAATTTTCAGATACTTTTAGTCTCAATGAATATCAGCATCGGATTCCTTTGTTAAGAAATGAGGACTGTCATTGTGTTTGTGTAATCCATCTGATTTGTAAAAATAGTTCTCTACATGCTGAAAAACATTTGGTTTTCCAACATACAACTGAACACAAAGAAGTGTCTGACTTAAGATCTAAGCTGGGACTTTTTACATGTAGTTTTGCTACAGTTTAACTACTTTAAGAATTATATAGTTTCCTATTAATAACATCTACATTTAAAATGTCAGTTTTACCTCTATGTAGAAGTCATTTATCTTCTCCTTAAACTATAGAAAATCAGCAATATTGAGCAAGAAATAAAAAGGGTCTCATAGTCCCGACGCCTAAATACAAACAAAAATTATAAATCAGAGGTCAGAATAAAACTTGTCCATGGGGTAAATAAACATAGAATCACAAAAACATAGAATAATTTGGGTTGGAA